>JABCKK010007962.1:23740-42467 GCA_018221785.1 Calocybe gangraenosa
ACAAGATAGGAATGTAGTGCTTACGTGGTGCTACAGTGCAAGAGAGGTCATGTTAAAGTGCAAGATAGGGATAGAGAGACATAGCGCTTACATAGGGCTAGAGTGTAAGAGAGCCTTGGGTCAAACAACAAGAAAGGGGCGGAGGGACATAGTGTTTACAAGGAGCTAGAGTGCCAGAGAGTTCGGGTTAGAGCACGAGACAAGGATGCAGAGATACAACGCTCACTCGGTGCTAAAGGGTAAGAGAGGCCTAGTCAGACGACAAGAATGGAATCGAGAGACATAGCGCTTACTCAGAGGTAGAAGAGCTAGAGCATAAGGAAGGTCTACTCGAACAACAAGATAGGCATGCAGACATAGTGCTTACTCAGAGGTAGAAGGGCTGGAGCATAAGAGAGGTTCAGGTCAGACGAGAAGATAAGGATGGAGATACATGGTGCTTACAAGGTGCTAGAGTGTAAGAGAGGTCGAGTCAGACAAGAAAGTGATGCAGAGACATAGTGCTTACGAGATGCTAGAATGTAAGAGAGGCTCGGGTCAGAGCACTAAGAAGTAATAGTGAGGCATAGCGCTTACGGTATGCTTGAGTGTAAGAGGGGTCTAGTCAGACAACAAGATAGGGATCGAGAGATATAGCGCTTACTCAGAGCTGGAAGAGCTAGAGCATAAGGGAAGTTCAAGTCAGACGAGGGTAGAGATGAAGAGAAATAGTGCTTACGTGGTGCTAGAGTGTAAACGACGTCAGGTCAGGGGACAAGATATAATGGAGAGTCAGCACTCACGGGATGCTAGATTTTAAGGGATGTCGGATAAGACAACATAAAATGGATGGAGAGACATAGCGCTTACCTGGAGCTGGAGTGTAAGAGAGGCTCAGACAAGACATAGATGGAGAGACGTAGCACTTACAAAGTGCTGGAGTGTAAGAGAGGTTGGTTCAGCCGAAAAGACAGGGATGGAGAGATATAATACTTACCTGGAGCTAGAGTGTAAAATAGAGTCAGGTCAGAGCACAAGGAAATAACGGAGAGACACAAAGCTTACGGAATGCTAGAGTTTAAGAGAGGTCGAGTCAGAGGGCAAGATTTGGATGGAAAAGACATAGCGCTCACATGGAGCTAGAGTGCAAAAGAGGCTCAGGGGGCAAGATAAAGATAGGAAGACATAGCGCTTACGGAGGGCTAGAGTGTAAGAAGGTCCGATCAGAGAATAGAATATGGATGGAGAAACGTAGCGCTTACTCAGTGCTAGAGTGTAAGAGAGGCTCAGGTCAGAGCACAAGAAATTGATGGAGAGATAAATGCTTACGGAATGCTAGAGTGTAAGAGATGTCAGGTTAGGCAGCAGAAAACAGATGGCGAGAGATAAGACTCACGGATTGCTAGAGTGTAAGAAAGGTCGGGTCAGGTGACAGAAAAGGAATGGGGAGACATAACACCTACGTGGTACTAGAGTGCAAGAGAAGTTGAACCAGACGACAAGATTGGGATGGGAAGACATAGCACGTACATGAGGCTAAAGTATGAGAGAGGTTCAAGTTAGACGACAAAATATGGATGAAGAAACGTAGCGTTTACTCAGTGCTAGTGCAAGAGAGCTCAGGTCAGAGCACAAGAGATTGATGGAGAGATATAATGCTTACGGGGTGCTAGAGTGTAAGAGAGGTCAGGTCAGATGACAAAAATGCAATGCAAAGACATAGTACCTACCTGGAGCTAGAGTGTAAAAGGGGTTCAGATCACGCGACAAGAAAGGATGGGAAGACACAGCGCTTACGGAGGGCTAGAGTGTAAGAAAGGTCTGGTCAGGCAAAAATATAGGGATGCGAGAGATAGGAGTTACATGTGGCTAGAGTGTAACAGAGTTTGGGTCAGGCGACAAGAAAGGGAAGGAAGACATAGCGCGCTTACTCAGTGCTAGAGTGAGGCCAGGGTCAGAGCACAAGGAAGTGACAGAGAGACATAGCGCTTACTGGATCCTAGCGTGTAAGAGAGGCTCAGGTTAGACGATAAGATAGGGATGGAGAGACATAGCACTTACGTTCTGCTAGGGTGTAAGAGAAGTCCAGTCAGGGGACAAGAAAGGGATGGCGAGAGATAGTGCTTACATGTGACTATAGTGTGAAAGAGGCTTAAATTAGACAACAAGAAAGGAATGGACATAAGGCTTACGGAAGGCTATAGTGTAAGAGAGGTCATGTTAGCAACAAGAAAACGATGTATAGACATAGTACTTGCCTGGAGCTAGAGTGTAAAAGAGGCTCAGATCAGGTGACAAGAAGGATAGAAAAACATAGCGCTTACAGAGGGCTAGAGTGCAATAGAAGCTCAGGTCAGGTAACAAGATAGGAATATGGGGACATAGCACTTACGGAGGGCTAAAATGTATGAGACATCAGGTCAGACGACAAGATTGGGATAGAAACACATAGCACTTACTTCAAGCTAGAGTGTAACAGAGGTCGGGCCATGCAGCAATATATGGATGGCAAGAAATAGGACTCACGTATTGCTAGAGTGTAAGAGACATAGGGTCGGGCGACAGGAAAGGGATGGAAAGACATAGTGCTTACTCGCTGCTAGAGTGTAAGAGATGTTGGGTCAGACAACAAGAAAGTGATGCAAAGACATTGCGCTCACATGACGCTAGAGTGCAAGAGAGGCTCGGGTCAGGGCACCAAGAAGTAATGAAAAGGCATAGCGCTTACGGTATGCTACAGCATAAGAGAGGTCCGGTCAGCCGACAATATAGGAATGTCAAGAGATAGGACTTACTGTTCGCTAGCGTGTAGGACAGGCCTGGATAAGGAGACAAGAAATGGATAGAAAGGCATAGTGCTTACCCCTCACTAGGGTGTAAGAGAGCTCAGGTCAGACCAGATATGGATGGCGAGAGACAACGCTTACAGGACGCTAGAGTGTAATAGAGGCTCAGGTCGGACGACAAGATGGGAAGGAAGAGAGATAGCGCTTACAAGCTAGAATGTAAGAAAGGTCCTGTCAGAGCACAAGAAAGAGATGGTGAGAGACAGGGCTTACAAGTGGCTGAAGTGCAAGAGAAGCACAGGTCAGGCGACAAGATAGGAATGAAGAGACACATAGAACGCTTACGTGGGGCTATAGCGTAGGAGAGGTCAGGTCAGAGAAAAACCGGGATGAAAAGAGACTGGGCGTACGAGGATCTGTCGGTTACCCCAGATGCTTTGACTGCAAATTGAGGCGAGTCCGCCAGAAATTTATCACTTTGTGGTGCCGAGTGAGATCACCTATAGAGGCAGGGAGATATAGACTTACTCAATCTGCATAGCCCGAACCATATATAGACTCCCAAATATACTCATATCAGTGTGAGTTGTAACGCCACTCCAACTTTGTACTCACCCAGCTGGAAGGTTTGGTGGTTCTACAAAGGAAAACAGGTGGTGCGCTGACAATTCCTTGTATAGAGTCGTACGATTACCTGACATTGCATCGACAATGTACAAGCCAACCATTGTTGGATCTCCACTTTCAGCATCCATGTGAACACGAAAAACGCGGCCGATAATGGGGTCGTCAAGGTACTCTTCCAGCGACAGCTTGAGGGAATTTGAGAGCCGTGGATATAAGAGGGTTACTAGCCTGCACCAGGATTGGCCACTACGTAATTGATAAAGAATGAACAAGCATAGAGCAAGCATACCAGAGGATCCACAAAAACTTGTGCTGCTTCGAGATCATGTCCGTCCGCCAGTAGAGCTACACTATGGGTGGATGTAATATAGGAAGGGATGAAGATGGTCGTGAAGGTTTACCAGTCCAAATAGAATGATGAGGTTTTCCGACGAAACAACCGCAAGATTTCATCCGAAAAGGTTTGATTTTATAGAAGCTAGAGGGGTGCAACCGAGATGGATCGACATTTTAACGCTATAAGAAGCTCCCGTCGAGGGATACAAGATGCAAGTGGAGTGATGAGGAGAAAGAGCGTGCAACAATCATTGGTTTTCTAAACATCAATTGGCTTAATCAATGCAGTGTTGTACGAGGTGATCAGATGCAGCTGGTCCTTAGTGACGGCTTTCCGTCTCTCTACGCCACAATGGCAACCTCATAGTCCCATCGCCTCAAGCAGACGTGACGGAGATGAGCCGAGGATCCAGACACCATATGCCATGTGCGCATCCATAAGTTGACCTCATGATAGCTAAGGATCATTCACGGTGCCTGATTTTGTTTGCTTTTCACAATATTTTGCCGTCTAGCTTTGCCACTGATATATTGACAAGACGACCGCGCAGAACTGAAACTTCACATTTGCATCCAGCAACACATTTACTGTGCGTGCAAAATTTAAAACAAGCCCTGGGTTCTGGTAGGGATGATAGGAACTCAGTCAGGATCAGCTCCAGTAAAGTCCGTACCAATCACGTTGCGGTACATGTGCTTGTTGTTCATCATCCGATTTTTAACACTGATCAACCGCTAGAATCAATGTACGGCAGGCTGTGGGGTGAGCGTTAGTCTTACTTAAATAGATTACACGATCGGAGCTGACTCTCCTCCGGTACTTGGCCAGCAATTAGGGAGATGTACGAATGCAATTGGACGGGGGGGTGAGTCTTTGAACGAATTTGCCTTTGAACTGCGTGGATGAGAATGTTAAACTACGACTTATCCTATGATGGCAAAATTTGTTCCTTTTTTTCCCATTATTTGCCAATACTCCAAAAGTTTGACGGTCTGCGTCGGAAAACGCACAAGCTCCAAAATGCACATTCAGCCATTATCTTATGGGAAGTACTATCACCCAACTCCAAAGGAGATATATTGATCCGGTCACCACCAACTTTTGAGACTCCTATGATAGATATATGCTGATATACATGCATTGTTCAGGTATATACTCTAGAGTAAGAAATCCAGATCACACAGCGACATGATCTTCCCACTTCCTATAATCTCATGAGACATCAATCATCAATAGCTGAGTTATAACCCGGCGGCGACTCTATTGGTACGGTTACGCGCGAAGATGACATTGGTGCCGTGTGCTGGCGCCGCAACTGCGTGACTTCCGCACGTAGATTTTCCAGCTCTTGTTGTGCATCCATGTTGCCGCTGGATGAACTCTCGGGAAGGGGGAGTGCATGATCCTTGGACTTTGGTGTGGCACGCTTCCGTTGAGGCTTTAGGCTGAGCTGTGAGGCATGACTACCCGCTAACCCAATCACGGAGTCAGAGGGAGCAACTGATGGGCCTGTTGAGCTAGTTGAGCTAGTTGGAAGGATCATATCTCGCGTTGGGAAATGATGATGCATGTTGCCAAGTGGGATTTTCGTGGTATAGTTCGACGTGGGCTGTGTCCTCAAGAAAGGTATCACTTGGGACTGTGTTCCAGCACTTCGAGTTGTTGTGACCTCATCAGTGTCTGACGTTGGCCTACTAGCCCGGCGTCTGCAGCGTAGCCAGAGGAAAACAATAAGGATCAGGGTGAGAAGAGCCATGCAACCACCCGCCGTTCCAGCAATGAGTGCAATGGGTGGGCCCACCATTGCCTGATGGGGCACGCCAAGCGAGGTAGTGGCGGTGAGGGATGACGTTGTGGAACTAGAGAATGGCGTCGGCGTTGAGCGGGTCAGAGAACGAAGTAGAGGTGGGAAGGAATAGGACTAACGAGGAGATTGAAGGTGTGTGGGTGGGGGTGCTTGAACTAGAAGATGGCGCCGATTTTTTGCTAGAGCGAAAGAAAGGTCAGGCTAGAGGCCAACATAAGGATAGAGGGAGACATGGTGCTTACGTAGAGCCAAAATGTAGGAGGGCTTGGGTCAAAGGACAAAGCCGGACAGAAAAAGATAGTAGGGCTTACGATTCGCTATTGGTAGAGTGTAAGAGAGGTCTAGAAAACCGGGATGAAAAGAGATGGAGCGTACGAGGAGAATGCCTCGACTGCAAATTGAGGCGAGTCCGCCAGAATTTCACTTTGTAGCGCCGAGTGAGTTGACCTATATGAAAGGGTAATGTATGCTTACTCAATGTGCATAGCCCGAACCATATATTGACTCCCAGACATACTCATGTCAGCGAGAGTTGTAACGCCACTCCATTTTTGTACTCACCCAGCTGGAAGGTTTGGAGGTTCGAAAAAGGAAAAGAGGCATGGTACTGGTAGTTGCTTGGATAGAGTCGTAGTATTACCTGATACTGCATCGACAAAGTACAAGTCAACCATTATTGGACCTCCACTTTCGACATCCATTGGAACAGTAAAAACGCGACCGATTGTGGGGTCGGCAATGGACTCTTGTAACGATAGCTTGAGGGGTTTTGAGAGCCATGGGTATAAGAAGTTTACCAGCCTACAAGCCGGGATTGGCCACTACGTAATTTATGGAGAGTGAACAAGGAGAGAGTAAACATACCAGAGGATCCACAAGAACTTGCGCAATTTCGAGATCATGTCCACCAGTCAGCAGAACTACCGCACGGGTGGATAAGATATAGGAGGGGGTGAAGGTGGTAGTCAGGGTTTACCAGTCCCAATAGAATCAATCATAGGATTAGTTGATGAGGTTTTCAAACGAAGCAACTGGATGATTCCATCCAAAATTGTCTGATGAAAGAGGGGGGCAACTGAGACGCGGTCGACATGCCAACACTGTGAGAAGCTCTTGTCGAGGAATACAAGATGCAAGTAGAGTGGTTAGACCGCGTAACAATTATTCTTTGCGTTGCTTAAAATCATGATCAATGCAATGTTGCACGAGGCTGAGTCAGCGAGGATGCTTACCAGGTGATCGGATGAGTCAGCTGGTTCTCAGCTTGAGGCTTGGTCACATAATTCACGCCTCTTCCGTCTCTCTCTCCACACCACAAGGCTAATCTCACAGCCTCTTCGTCTCAAAAAGCCCACCTCTTCTTAGATGTGACAAGGATGAACGGAGGAGCCAAATATCATATGCCATGTACCCATGCATGAGTTGACCTCATGATAGCTAAGGATCATTCACGGTGCTTCAGTATGGGATATTGTTTTGGCGCTGACCGTGGAGACTACCACGGATTTAATAATTGTGCAGCTATATTTGCTACACGAACCACCACATGATCAATGAGGATCTTCCAAATATCGACAGATGCGCATGGTCACGAATGAGTGTACAGGAGAGCCCTCAAGGGCGTCGCAGCCCCCACTCGCGATTCCATCCCTTCCCACTCTGCCGAAATTTTACTTAAATTCAGTAGTCCACGCGCTAGTAAACTGCGTAGTGCATATGGCACTTCTACGAGCGCTCATAATAACTGGTTTCGATGGATCATCTGGACAGGGGACATCGTGCTCAATGCAGAGTATTTGCTCAGCGTGACCTCCTGGAAACACTTATATATCAGCCTGCAGTATCTCTTTTAACACATCTCTTTCCACCAGCCCCTTGAACATCCTCTCCAATGAAGGTTGCTATTGCCGGTATTGCTCTCCTCTCCTTAGCTGGTCCCACGATAGGGGCAACATATGGCCTGTCCGATAATATCGTAGGCTCAGCATTCTTGAACGCGTTCAACTTCCAAGCGATCGCGGATCCAACTCATGGTCGAGTGTACTGACTTTCCTGGTCTTTTCACAACATTCTACCATCTAATTTTGCCTACCGATGTGTAGAAACTATGTCGACAAGACGACCGCACAGAACCAGAACTTGACGTTTGCATCCAGTAACACCTTTATCATGCGTGCAGACTTCAAGACGAGACTGGGTTCCGGTGGAGCAGGTAGGAACTCAGTCAGGATCAGATCCAATAAAGTGTATACCACCCACGTTGCGGTGTATGTACTTGTGGTCCATCTTTAAATTCCAGCGCTGATCAGCAGAGCTGTCTAGATTCGATGTACGGCATATGCCTCAAGGCTGTGGGTGAGTGGTGGTGCTTACTTACATAGATTACACGGTCAGAGCCGTCTCTCCCTAGCACTTGGCCGGCAATCTGGGAGACGAGTGAATCCAATTGGCCGAATGGCGTCAGTGTCGAAACAAGCCACCAAGATTTGTTATGACTAACACGTACTGTACAGGGTGAAATAGATATCGTTGAGGGTGTCAATGACCAAGGCCCAAATGCTGCAACGTTACATACTAGTTCAGGTACACCTCTTTTGCTGCTTTTACATCCTCTTTGTCACCTCGCTATCTTACACTTACCCTCATAGGGTGCACCATGCCCTCTTCGCGACAGGAAACTGGGTACGATTTCTTTCTACAGCCTTACATGCGTAGCATCTCACATATTTGATTGTCACAGAACCCCTACCCAACTTGATTGCAACGCCGCAGTCAATGGTAACACTGGCTGCGGAGTCAGGTTGAACTCTGGTGTAAGCTACGGCCCAGCGTTCAATAACAACAAGGGTGGCTGGTAAGCCTTTCGCACGTGAAATATCTTCCGACCGATGTTTAATTATAGATTTAGGTATGCCGTTGAAAGAACCAGCACGTTTATCAAGGTCTGGTTCTGGGCACGCAATGATGGCGCTGTTCCCGCTGATGTCAAGAACGGCGCTTCTTCTGTCAATACTGGCAACTGGGTACGATACAATTTGCAGTACAGTGGTTACGCGCACATATCAAAATTTCTCACGCTGTCTCCAGGGAACGCCCTCCGCCTTTTTCCCCAACACGAGCTGCGACATCCCGTCACACTTCAACCAACACAACATTATTATCAACTTGACTTTCTGTGAGGCTTTTTTGTTCCCTTTCTTAAGTCGTTTCAACCACTAGGCACTCACGTTGATAACCCACAGGCGGAGATTGGGCTGGGTCGGTTTACCCCGGTTCATCCGGATGCCCTTCGACCTGCGTGGGTGAGTATGGCAACCGGCCCCGTTAAACTAAGACTTACCCTATAACGACTATCCTTTTTTTCCCACAGATTTCGTTAACAACAACCCCTCGGCGTTCTCCAACGCTTACTTTGACTTTGCTTCTCTCAAGGTGTATACTTAACAAACCCATCGGCCTGTTGCCCGAAATGTATCAGTAGCAACCTTCGGAATCAATACTTTAGCATGTGCGATCACGCGGATGCTTGGTATCGCGTACCTCATTTGAATGTCTCTTACCCGCCATCAGTTTAAAATTGGGAGCCGATGCGAAAGTCTAGTCTGTCTTATGACTTAGCGATTATCGGGGGTGAGATTTCTTTATACAAGTTCCGCATCGAAATTCCCTCCCCTGATCTCCTCAACAACCAACTTTACATTTCGCTTTTGGGCAACAAATGCCCTGAACGGCAAAGTTAAATCAGGAAATGTTCTAGGAACTCGCGGGATTGTTCTATGTGTGTGGCGTAAAATCACGTACCGGTTTGGTACCAACAAGCAAAGGGACGTTGAAGGAATGATCAGGCAAGATACTCTCTCCGGGTGGCATGCTCAGCCAAATGGATCGGAAGCAATGTCCATCTCTCAGAATTCCTACTTTTGGCAACCCTCGGGTACCTGCCCCACCTACTGTACAGATCTAATACCCCAAAGTTGAGTGGTTTGCAGGTTCAAACTCGCATTGGACATCCAGTTATTGGTTGGAAACGTACAAGCTCCGTGTGTCAACAAAAGGCCCATTCAGCCATTATGTTATGGGAAATCCTATCGCCCAACTCAAAGGATCTACTCCAATCACTGTTGACTCAAAGGAAGACTGACAAAAGCTTCCCTCCACATTGCTCTACATGAAGGGAACTTGTGGTTTTTTATTGCGAACCTGAACTACCGTTTTCAGAAGACACCTGTCCCGTTCGCCAATAGCCGATTGCTGATCGCTGATGGGTTTCGATCACAATAATGATGGGAGGCTTGTATAACAAGGACATCTCCACGACATCTCTCCATACATACCTGGAAAGATGTCCAGGATCGCATGCCGTCCCGACAAATTTTGAAGAACTTTATCAACTGCGTGCGATGTCAAACATGTCAAGTTTCGCGGCCCCTAACCCACACTTCATGCGTCATATATGTAGCGGACATGTACAGCAGCCCGTCCTTGTCGTTGGGTTTAATTATGCGTCGTATCACATGAGCCCATAGCGTCAGTTCCATACTCTGCGCATAAGATTTCGATATGGCCGAGCCGCGCGCGCGCTACAAATAGGTTACTGGGTTACCATCCGCCCCTGTACTCGTCCCGACCTCTGAGCACGCGTGCAGTTAGACGACATATGTCGTAAATGTTGGTAGGTTCTAGACTTGGAGAATAGATACAGACCCGAAACTGGCATTTCATATCATT
This sequence comes from Calocybe gangraenosa, assembly GCA_018221785.1. NCBI lineage: Eukaryota > Fungi > Basidiomycota > Agaricomycetes > Agaricales > Lyophyllaceae > Calocybe > Calocybe gangraenosa. Next base: position 34,005 of record JABCKK010007962.1, read on the forward strand.
CTCACAGTTTTTTTACTCGATATGAAAGCTTCCGTATTACGTACCGGTTATTTCCATTTCTATTCAGTGTGTGTGCTTCCATCGGACTTTCTGATTAACACCCCAAAATCAGGCCTCAGGCCTCAGCGAGCGCAACATCATCGGATTTACTAATAGCGACACCAGCGTAAAGCCCCCCTCTTTGGAAAAAAAAAAAGTGTCACCCGCACATGCATGGTTGGGTCAAAGATCCGCCTGGTTCAAGGTCCACTTGTGTAATGTCACTAATGTCATGGACCTGATGGGCTCTTTCCCGCCGACGTCAAAAAGCTGGGACTGCCAAATAACCCGTACCGTGTCAACCACCCCTCTTTTAATAGCTCAGGCTCTGAAGAGTACTTTTAACCTTGTTTTGCTCCAGTTCCCACATACCTTAATGTTAAGCTTAGAAGAAGAACTAACGTTTCTTCGTCGCCGAATTGCCAAGCCAAGCATACCGCGGGCACGCGCCCATCCAAGCTCTTTGTTTTTTTTGTTTTGTTTTTTTTTGTTTTGTTGAGCTTTCTGATCATTTCCAGATTGAAACGATATCTCAATTTAGATGGCGGCGCCTACGCGGGCGCAATTGATGTCTATGATGTGCGAAGATTTCTTCTTAGGGTCCCTTGATCCTTGCAATGAGCCTAAGACATAGTGTTTAAATAAGCATTACAATTGATCCCTCCCCTGCAACGATGACATTCGGTAAGTCCCAGTCATATGCTTCTGTAAGAGTTTCAATGTGATAAAGAACAACTGGCATGGTAATGCCTGACTTGTCCCATCAGGCCGCTTATCTTGGTGAGCATGATCAGAGAATAGGCTATTGAAACATAGAGACATCGAACTTCCCCATCGAATGTGTCGTGGGTAGTTTGTACATGATTGCAGCTCCTCGGGGAGAGATGATGACTTGACATCACCCAAATCACCCAAAAAGCATAAACGGAGGCAATAATTCACCCAGTTCGACCCTGAATCGAAGAAGTGCCAGCGTCCGGGGTTGTTCTGGGGTCTGTTCTTCCACAAGCTGGTCATACGGCACACCACCGAACCTGGCTTCTTTTTCCCGTAATACTGCTGTCCAGCTGTTGGCGGACCAGAAACTATTGGGGTTCTTTCCCTTGGGAGATCTGCAAGATTTAGGGGGAATAGCGATAAGTAATGGGATGGAATGGCTTGCTCATCGTTTGGGACAGCAGTAGTAGGGGTTTAATGAGCGCAAACAACTAGCAGTAGCGGTGGCCGAGTTATCAGGTACTCTGTACAAGGCTGCCCTGCAGCGGAAGATGGCGGCGCCCCTCCATCACGCTCAACAGTCCATGTCAATATCACTCCCACGTGCTGCCGAACTGGGATTTCGCCTGTCAGCCTCGCTTTAGCCAACATGCATTTATGGGACACGCTAATTCCAAGTTACCAACCACTAACCATCCCCCCTCACCCTTCCCTTCACCATGGCTGCGCCTTGCTACTCTAAAATTGATACTGCCCTTACACGAAATGCCATAGCTGCTAAAAGGTTCCACCCAGAGTTCTCGTTCCCTGACGCCGATGTTATCCTCAAGTCCTTTGAGGGAACATTATACCGCATCCACTCATATACTCTCCGCACCACCTCTGGACTATTCAACACGATGTTCAGTCTTCCCCAACCCCCAAAATACAAATTCAACCATCGTGAGGACGGTAGAGATTACGAGCCCGAAGAGATTCCCATCTACGAATCAGACTTTGTGCTCGAAAGACTCCTTCGTCTCCTGTGCAGCATTCCCGTCCCCTCATGGGAATCATACGACGAAGTGGATCGTGTACTCACCGCAGCAGAGAAATGGGATACACCAGGTCCCATTGCCAGTATACGGGCCGCGTTGACGTGCCCTCAATTCCTCACATCTGACCCCCTACGCCTATACGTTCTCGCCAAGCATTTCGACTGGAAAGAAGAAGCTAAATTGGCTTCGACACAGACACTCAAATTGAATTTACACGATCCCATCCATGCGCCGACGTTGGCCAGACTCTCATCGAAGGATCTGATGCCGTTGCTGAATCTCCATAGGAAGCGTCGTGACATGTTCAAAAAGCTAATCGACAGCCCCGAACGATTTGCTGCCGGGAACAGGTAAACTTTAACGTTGCTTGTTGGTCGACCTAGATTTGAGCTTAACCGTCTACTTCCTGTAGCTCACCCTATCACTGTAGCCGTTGTGGTGTCACAAGCCTAGACAATCACACCTGGCGAGAGTTCAAGAACGCCATGTTTGCGGAAATCGATAAACGCCCACTTGGCGATACTCTGGGATTGGGATTGGGACAGACAGCAGAGTGGCCAGAGGCAAAGGCATGTTGGGAAGCTAAGTGCGGCCAGGAAGGTTGTGGAGGGCTGAATTACGACCGAATTGCGACGTTGCGTCAAATCAAAAACTGTATCGATATCTTGCCTTCGAAGATTGAGGATTAATCCAGGGACTTTAGTAGTAGTTAAAAACCGATAGACTTGTAGGATACTTACCTATTTAGAGTGGTGTAACCGATTAGACTTTCCCTTCTGTAACCTGACTCAGTAGTTCAGCCTGATGAGTGTAAAAGCATAAGTTCAAGTTTGTTTGGCCGTGAATCAATGACTGTTGTTTACAACGTACTAACCCAATACATCCATTTGTGACACGACCTTGCTAGTTCTTAAGAAAATACTACGGGCCACTCTAAAAATTACCAAGGGAAGTTTTACTTTAGTGCCTTGACACCTATTCTAACAAACTACACTGCAGATAGCCGTGCATGGATACAGTCCACTCAGTCGGAGGGGTCTAAGCCCCATGATGGGCGATTATAAGGGATCAAGACTCACATAGGTCGAGCGCTGAAGTGACAACCTGTGTTCAACAACGTACCAGACACGGGTTTCAGCACTGACCAAGTCCCGACTCCCGATACATCTACGAAAAATAAATGCCTCATGGTGAGCAACGGACCGCCCATCACGTGATATGAGGATCAGGACGCGCTTGTTTCGAGCAATTTCAAATTGCGTACCGCTTTCTTGTGTCTTGTGTATCGCTACCTGCATTTTTTGGAGGGGCGCATGGTTGCCCGGCTTGTTTTCTCTGATTCATTTAGAGCTTCACCAGTCGCCCCACAAGCCCAAGCATTCGGGCCCACAAACATGCTCCCCCATTTTTATTAGATTTTCAAATATGTTCGGCCCCAAATAAAGAACAGCCCCTGATAAAATCAAAGAACAGCATTCTATGTGTCGCCGAGCAGACCGATTCCCGCTTTTTCATTTGATTTGAACGAATTCAAAGGATTACGAACCATAGCTGATTCCGGATATCAATCAAAGTACCGCTGCTCGAGCCTAGTTCTACACGGCCCTCCTTAATTTAAATAGACCCCCCCCCTGCCGAAAACCAGGATATACCATTCCTTCTCCTTTCTTAGTCGTTGCTCAAGAATGCACTCAGTGGTTACTGGTCTTCTGTTGTCTGTTCTTCCATCTGTGTTGGGTGCTTCACACATGGTCAACGTCGGTCCTGGTGGAAAAACCGTTTTCGACCCTCCATTCGTCAATGCAGACCCAGGCGACACTGTTCACTTCGTATTGTAACTAAGCTCATTTCCCTGTCCTTATCTATTGTTTTTCACTGGTTTAATTTCTAGCAATCCGAAGAACCATACAGCCACCCAGTCCTCCTTTGACCAACCTTGTGTCCCTCTTGACCCAGGTTTTAATTCAGGATTGTAAGTCACACTCTATCATAGACAATAGACGTTGCTGAATGGTGTGGCCAGCATACCTGTTACCTCTGATGCGGCCGAGCATCCCCATGTCGAATTCAATGTTGTGGATCAATCCCCTAAATGGTTCTATTGCCAGCAGTCAACGCACTGCGGACAGGGTATGTTTACTTTGTAACGCCCAAAATAGTTCTGTTCTGACTCGAGCGTGAAAATTTCCCCCACTAGGCATGGTGTTCGCTGTGAACCCGCCGCCTGAACCAGATCCACACTCATTCGAGGCTTTCCGGGGTCGTGCCATTGCCCTCAACGGTACCTCGACCAGTGCTACGGCACCCCCAGCAGCGGAGACCTCGTTCACCACCCCACCTGCTCCAGCATGGGAGTCAGCAACTGCTACAGTTACTCTCGGAAGCTCCACCTGGACGACCACCTACACAAGCTATGAAGGCACACCTCGTAAGTTTATTCGTTCCCTCCTCCCCCCGTTGCGTAGATGGTATTCATGAACAACACCTTGTAGCTCCGACTCCTGCTGCGGAACCAATCAATCATGAAATTATCGTTGGTAAAGATGGCCAAAATGTGTTCAGCCCTGCGAATATTACCGCTAAGATTGGTGATACCGTCACATTCACGTTCAACCCCAAGAACCACACCGTTACTCAGTCCAGTTTCTTGAAACCTTGCACTCCTCTCGCTCAGAGCTCCACCAGTGGTCAGATTGGTTTCGATTCAGGCTTGTAAGTTTTTTCTCAATTCTACAAGCAAATCTTCTCCCATTGGACCTCGTATGTCTGATATCGATACTTTTCCACTTAGCACACCTGTGGCTGCGAACGCGACAGACTTTCCCAGTTTCAATCTCACCGTCGAAACCGTCAGTTTTTCTCATTTAAATTTGAACTTGCAACCATTCTGTTTGTACTCACCCAAAGCCGACATATTGTATATATATTAGACCGAGCCTATCTGGGGATTCTGTCGCCAAGGGAATCACTGCGTCTCTGGCATGGTTTTCGCTATCAACGCGGTCGAAACGGGGCCCAACAACTTTGCTAGCTTTGTTGAACTTGCCAAGCGGTCAAACGATACGTCGAGCACTCCGTCTGGGTCTGCGTCGGGCTCTGGTGCAAACCCGGCACCTACCTCTGGTGCTGTTGAGAAAGCGATGATACCTTATGCAGTCGCTGTAGGACTTGGGATTGCAGCATTGTTCTTTAGTTAATTGGTAGATAAATGGCAGTGCCAGCGTACTTGTTATAAGTCTTAGTAGAGAAACCGGAGTTTTTGTTTATTCAGGGGATATAGTATTTAGAACAGAGTGTGTTTAGAACAGAGAGTGTTGAAACAGTCAAAAACGCAAGTTACCTTTCTACTCGACAATTGACAACTGTAGCACGCTGCTTCAAAGAAAATTTCCTGGTATGCTCTAAATTAGATAACGATCGCAAGTTTTTAAGGCGAATAGTAAACCGATGTCTAGCTAGGCTGAAGTTGTTCTATGCGTTCTTTTTTCCTTCCCTCTACCCCGTATCTGTCAGGAATAATTAAACTGATATCGGTGGCAGAGGATCTCCGTTCGGACTTTGCCTACCTTTGACTTTGACTTTTTTTCATAAACTTACAGGGTCAAATGCACATAAAAGAGATAGGTTTCTATGTGGATCAATCCGAAGTCAGCGAAGGGCTTGGGTTAAGCAAGCAATTTTGTCATCACGGTATTATCCTTGGAAAGGTTCTATAGGACGTAGATGTATCCGTAGCTCGCTTGTTCCTTCAAACCTTCACCCCTCAACCTGGCCGCCGGGTAATTGTTACGCATTGAGCGACCCCTCCCTCGCCTCGTGTTCAGGCTCGTGGCACCCCACCCCCAACACGTTGCTGCACGCCTGCAGCCCACCTTCCTTTATATCCACCATGACAAGTTCCAAACATGAGGATCACGGTCGCAAAGTCAATCCAGCGTTCAGCTCGAGGGAGGGAAACGTCGTCACCCTATACTCCACCGAAGGTACTTTGTATCACATCCCGCCTTACGTACTGCGCAATACTTCGGGTCTGTTCCGCACGATACTTTTAGACCAAAACGGTGATGCAAAGCAGGTGATAGAGCCTATATTGATTGAGGAGAAGGACGTTATCGTCGAGAGGGTACTACGATTGATTAGTGGGCTAGAGACGCCAAAGTGGGAGTCGTTTGATGAGGTCGATGCAGTGCTATCGCTTGCGTACCAGTGGGACGCACCGGGTCCCATTTCGGTCATACGATCAGCCATCACTGCTCCGGATCTCTTGAAGGAGCCCTTGCGATTGTACGTGGTAGCCTCGCAACGCGGTTGGGAGCAAGAAGCCAAGTTGGCATCTGCGCTTACATTGCAGTTATCCATATACGATGAGAAGCATGCGGAACAGCTTCAGAGGCTGTCCTCCAGAGATTTGTTGAAGCTTCTCGCTTTTCACAGACGAAGAAGGGACGAGTTCAAGGCCCATCTGGATAGCGAGGAACGTTTCATCGCCGGAAACGCAGTAGATCAGTTCTGCTCCCGGTGTGGAGAAAAAGTAGATAACCATACATGGAGGGAGCTCAAGGCGAGAATGTTCTATGAGATGGACCAGAGACCGCTGGGTGATACGTTGCTGGGGCTAGACATGGAAGAATGGCCCGAGTCGATCGCTTGTTGGGATGCGAAATGCCATAATTCAGAGTGCAAGAGGCTGAATTACAACAAGTTGGCGACGTTACGCGATATACAGACCTGTATTGACCAGCTTCCAACGACAATATGAGAGCTCGCGCAGACTCTGAGGTGATTGATAGCTTGTTGGTGGATTTAGATGATGGTGGTTAGAAGAAACATAGACCTGTGGTTCAGACGATGGCGGCAATCTGTCAATGGAATTTGAACTTGTTTGGCTTTCTTTCTCCTTATCTCCCAAAACACTGAGACATATGTCTGATGAGGAAAGCGATATCTCTCTCAGTTCCATGTTCACTGTCAGTTTTTTTGCGATAAGAAAGAGATACGGGAAAAACTCATAAACTCAACCCAACTCTTCGCATATAACCCAAGGAACCACCCCGACCTCCAACGCCGGAACCCTCAATTGTATCGTTCAGCCGAGAGAAGGCGAGGACATCAGAGCCTGGTGCTTGGGATGAAATTTCTATACGGCTAGTTGGTGATCATCCACTTTGGGGAAACTATTTGTACGATCATGTCCGTTACCCGGTATCAATCTCATTATCCAAGCCCCGAACAGATGGAATGCAGCTCGCGCTTTTGCTTTGTACCTCGATGAACGCCAAGAACTTTATAAAAATAAAAACGTTCTTGAACTGGGTGCTGGTGGTGCCCTTCCTAGTATAGTGGCGGCTAAGAACGGTGCTCGAAAGGTTCGTTTACCCCAGTCCGTACAATAAACAACCTTGTGCTCGTAAAGCGTTAGGCTCAACCTTTCTACAGGTGGTAATAACCGATTACCCAGACGACAATTTGATTAAAAACATTGCTCACAATGTAGAATCAAATTTGTCCATGTCTGATCGCGAACGAATCTCTATACAAGTTTGTCATTGAACCTTTCTCGCTCGCAAAATGGCTACCTGGCCTTATGCACACATTACAGGGCTATATCTGGGGAAGATCTGTAACCCCTTTATTCGAATACCTTCCAAAATCTGATTCTCAACCCATTGGCTTCAACTTGATCATCCTGTCTGATCTGATATTTAACCATTCTCAGGTGGGGGGCCACTGTACCTCCACCTTGAATCAATTTCTAACTTTCCACTCTAACCTCATTACACAGCACGACGCCATTCTCAAAACTTGCGAACTGTCACTTTCGGAATCAACATCTTCAGAACCCCCTGATTCGTCTTTGACACCTCGTGTCCTCGTTTTCTACTCACATCACAGGCCTCATCTTGCCCACAGAGATATGGAGTTCTTTCATACGGCCGAGGAACGCGGTTGGTCCTGTGAGGAGATCCTGACGCGGAAATTCACAGTATGTCGAACATTCTATGTATCACACGTTCTAGTCAATGAGCGAGTTTTTGCTCCTTAAGCCCATGTTTCCAAATGATTCAGGGGAAGAATCGATAAGATCTACTGTTCACGGATGGAGCCTAACGAGGGTCCAACGGCTCTAATCGCTCAAAGTCTGCTGATATATGGCAGCCATGGGCCGTCGCAGTTTTCTGTTCCCCACTGCCAAAATATTTGCTCTTTCAAGAAGGGATGAAAAGTGGGACGTTGCCAAGAACAGGGTGCTGTTCCGTAGTAGAAGTATCTTAGTTCAATCTACAGTAGATGTTAAAAACCCAGTCTGACGGTTTATTAAGCACTGGTCCTATTGTATGGGTGTATTACGCATATCCCGCCCATACCTTATTCACCTTAATGCGTCAAGGTGTTAAAGATTACTAAAGGCTCAGGATTATGAGAAGGCGCCACTTTGGATTACCATACTGCATTAGGATAGAGGTCATAAGTGGTTGTTTCCTGAACCCTCATTACTCATGACCACGACGATAGCTGGGGAGACATATAAGGCGTGTGAAGGCTGTCGATAGTAGAAAGTCTCCGTCGATATAAATACATAGCAGCGAACTCATTCGGAATTCTGGCCGTGATCAACGGTTTTCTTTGTTTCCCCGGAGGCCCAAAGTAGTGAATTAAAATTAAGGTTTAC
>JABCKK010007963.1:0-50593 GCA_018221785.1 Calocybe gangraenosa
AATTTGAGCTTGAGACTGATATCCAAGTAAGCTTGTGGGTAGGTGAAAGCCTTTATTTACATAGTCTGTAAGTTGCTCAGTAAGACGCTTGAGGCATTTTATTTGCATTCATTGAGAGAGATATTTCATTATCAATGTGCAACTACTACAGAAGATACAAGAATAGTATACACGTAGTATAGAGGTTCAGAAAGGGAGATATAGGGAATGCACTAAAGCAAGTATATCACGCTAGGGACTAGGCTAATGGTGGCAGTCAGTATTGAGGCCCCCTCCCCTCGACCCTGCCCCCTTTCCTTGTTTCATTCCTCCTATTTAGCCCCTCAGCTGGATCGGGCTGTGGCATGCGCACACTGAAATAACGACCATACAGCCCCGAAGCATTGGCGAGTGCAGTAACATTTTCTCGGTCTAGACCGCCCATTTTGGTGGTTATCGGATCGTTGAGACTTGGTGGGGGGAGAAAAAATGCCATTTATGTACCCCAGTTTCTTGTTGTTCATTGTACAAGGCAATATATTAGGGGGAAAAATGGGGTTATTAACTTATTATCATATACAGCTCGATTGATACTAGTACTAAGACCCATCAAGTACAGCAAGAAGTCCGATAACATTGCCTGTAAAATTTGACAGGCTTTTGTTAATTCAACAACAATGGTAGATCCAAATTGAGAAAGCGAAAAAGATAGACAAGAAATGAGGTGACTGTCCGTAAAGTATAGGAGTGTTTGTCACTGGCATTGATCATTGGGAGTAAGTTCCATCATTGCGACTTCCAAAATGTCCAAATCGACGAAAAGCCGATGACAAGCGGGATGGAGACGGTGAAGGAGATGCCTGCAACTGAGAGGGTGACATGGACATCATGGACGTCATCTCATGTTCGACCTCGTCCACCATGCCTGTCAATTATGACAAATCTTCAGCACCACATCGTCCAGAAAGAAAAAACCGAAACTTCCGTACCGAGTTTGAGATAGCACCCAACTCTGGACTGCCTGACTTGCCTGATGACTACTGGGTCAACGGCAAAGTCTAAATTGCCATAGAACCGGATGATAGAAGTGTATGCATTTATAGCTTCTTCCGTCTTTCCGATATCAGCGAGAGAATCGGCTAGTTGTTGGAGCACTCGGACTTGGCTTTCTACATCTAGGTCAAGAGTGAGAAAGAGGCGAGGTATGCTATGAGGGAGAGGGAACCCACCAGTGTAAGAAGCAAGACGAAGATGTTCCGATTGGCTTGAAGAGTGAGAAGGAGCGTTTGGGTATGAGAAAGCGGATATAGTAGGCATATTAGCGCGAGGCTTATTGGATTGTGATAAAGGGGCTGTAATGTGGTTGTAGTGGATAGTGGGAGTAAGGGAGAAAGAGGTTGTGTGTCGTTCACAAAGGAACTGTTGACCTTATATAGCATCGGTCTGTATAGGAGGTTCAGAACATAAGACATTGTATACTAATAATTTATTTATAATCAGAATAAAATGGTCTTTACCCTATAGCGTATCTTGTTTCTATCGAAGAAGTTGCCCTTGATCAACTAGTTAACAGAAGTGTAGTAACAGCTTAAGTTATGCTCTCACCATAAGGCAGGTCGTACGTTTCGCCGCCTTAAAGCAAGCCGCGCACTTGGCATTTTATTGGCTCACTTCTTGTCACAATTCGCCTCTCCATTCACCCATCGCAACACGATCTACGGACGCTTACGCCACAATTGATTCAACGATCAAAGTTCGCAGCTACATAATACTGTTTGTCCAAAAATAACTTCTTAGCCGCTACATGATGACGCGATCAGGGCTCGACAGGAACGTTCGCGCCTCACTTCAGATTGCTCAGGGTACCTTCGGCAAACAAATAAACACACAATCTGCCCGCGGGATTTGAAACGCCTGTGCGAGGCTATATTGCGACTGGCTCCACCATGGCACCTGTTACACGTTCACCCCCACAGTTCAATCACGAGGCTCATGTTCTGGATACAGTAAGAACCTCTGATATTTGTGGCTTGCTGATGCGGCTGCTATAAGGACAGGGCGGTATGTTCAGTGAGGTTCATCATATGCTAAGGCCGCAGTAGCTGCTGATCCGGATAGTTACCCGCAAGCGTCTCATGACTGAGCCCGTTACAATGCTTGCCTTGGGCCAAACGGATTGTTCCGCCATGGGTGCGACAGCGTCAAGTCTCCGCAGGTGATAGGTGATTAAATTCTACGGCATCTCAGATACTGTGGAATTTAGTCATTCGCAGAGGCTCATTCGAACAGAATAGGGGTCCTGTGGTGAAACTGTCTTCACCATGCGTGTAAAATAGCATTCACGCGCTGACGGGCCATATTCAATGTAAAGATTGCGTTTCAACTCTTCGTTTACTGGTACGATTTGGCTGCAACTTTTAGATCTGGAAGCTTGAACACAGAAGGATACATACATGCCTTGCAGTTGCAGCATCGCCTCTATCGATTAAATATTAAGTCAAACTCTGCGGTGATGCCGCTGTTGGCTCAAAAGAGAACGCTTGCACAATAAGATACGACCGTAATGCCTGAGATGTATGGGTAGGAAAGTAGGGACAGATTGGAGGTCATCATCTGTTACGCCGAAGCTTAGGTGCAAGAAACGGAGAACTGCACGAACCCAATTTTTATTCGTACTGTTATGGGGTGCTACAGATAACAGTGTTGGCCTATAAACGCATAGTGTTAGACTGGAGTGGTAAGAGATGAAAATGAGATCCCGAAAAGCTCCCCGCTTCTCCCCGCTGCGGACCATCACCTGACAGCCTCCTCGCGTGACATCACATTTCGTTGAACATCTTACTACAGCCTAAATCTGGACCATATGATTAACGGTGTAACGGTATACCTGGGTCGAGCGCAAGGGAATCGACGATGAATAATGCAAAAGATCTAGTCGGTTTTCCTTGGTACGAAGAAAAAAACCTTTCAAAGGTCGCCACTCAGTTCAGCCAGGTTTTGTAACAACAGGAACGACATCATTACATCTATCATCAAATTGTTAAAATCTCGCTCTCTGGAAAAGATCAAGTCAGTCAGAAAGCACTGTTTGTATAGTCTTGAATCTAAATTCAATTATCCGTGGTTAGAACGAGGGTAACGATTCTAATGCAGGCTTACCTGGCTTCCAGAGGTCGTACCATCATCAAAAAACGTACCGCGTGTTTCTCGTTCTTGGTGGAATTGTCTGAAGCTTTGAAATTGTTTACTCGCGTCGCTATAGTAAGTTTTCGTGTTATCCTTAAACGGTTTACAATAATATAGCCGGCCGGCTTCGACATCGAACCTACTACTGGAAGCCTCCTCAGCCAACTATTTCCAGCCTATGTCTCTGGACCTACTCGACATCGACGCGATTGAAACCACTACCACTAGGTCAACACCCTTTCACAAGGATACTTAGCTAGTACTCATGTTCCACTCTAACATTCCTATGCAGCGATATCAGCTGCCTCTAAACCCTGCTTTACACAACTCGTCTGTTGCCAGAACAATGACCTGGGAGTGGTATCAGCTCGTTTATTATCTCATGCGGAATACTGGGTTTAGTTCTTTTTCAGGGTGGTACCATCTTGATTGGTCGCACTCCCGTGCATGTTTGTATAATGTTGAAAGATTACTCAAGAGGCGAATTCAAGAGTCAAAACTGCGAGCTATTGAGGAAGCTGAAACGCGCAGCAGAAAAGGAGGAGGCATCAGGACCTTCATGCCTACAGAAGCATTCGCGAGTCTGCGAGTCTGTATCGATTGCAGACTTATATGAGACAGGATTACGGGCTCACAGCAAGTCCTGCTAATTGAAGGAAAGGTGGAGCAGTATGCATGCATAGGTACATAAAATGACCCACAATCAATCCACGCTGTTGCGTTGAAAATGCGCAAACTCCAGGAATGATGCGCCCACGACTCTCAAAAACGTATAAACAGTTTGTCTGGCCTTATCAAAGCCGGAACTGCGTCATATCGCGAGGCCAAGCTTCAGTTCCCTAACGACCCCCCACATACGCCCAGTTGAAGAAACGTCAGGGTTCGATTTACCTAACTATCACGTCGTTGTATTACCACAGTATCAATGACCTTGATCAATAACTTACTGATCACTTGCACACTATAGGCGATCTATATCAACACTGTATTAACACGCTGATAACACGACTTTGCCTCATCAAGCCCGCGAGACTCCCTGGCATTGACGTTGAGCTCCGTCAGTACTAGTGTTTGCACACTAACGAAAGTGTGATTTTATTTGCTTCAGCGATTAAAGCTTCAGTTGGGGCCTCTAGTAACTCTACCATTGTGACAATGCTGCACACCTCCGCTTGGGATGTAGATAGAGTACCAGTATAAGAGGAAGCTTGTGCCCAGAAATAATAGATAAAGGATGGGTCAAGAAATATTTTCAGGGAAGGGTGATAATAACTAATCAAGTAGGGTAGCTGAGCTTTGAACTCTTGATTGACACAAACTCAAGTCTTATACATACAAATGAGTAACATTGGCGACATTTGATCTCAAAAAGGGTCTAAACAAGTTCATGACGGTCGCCATGGAAAACTTGCGAGTAAAAGTAACTGCGGAGGTCGGAAATCAACCACGCACGACACACGTTGCTTTTAATTGAACTAATCTGGCCGCCAGTGCCGGCACGAACGACCGCGAGGGACATCAAACACGATGTCGTCGATATGATCCTGATGGGCTCGAATTGTTGCAGCGTGTTGTAGCCTTGGTCTCCTCCAGATTTGTTTAGAGAGCGCATAGCCAGCAGCAGCATCGATACCCTCCCTCCAACCCAACCTATTCTGCATGGACCACCTAGTCCATAACCCATACCTCGAGGTCTGTCCGGATTTCTCGTCAGCCTACTACGAACCCATGCGAGGTCTCATGAGAAACTACGGCTCCACCAATGAACAGATCATCAACCTCCTCACAGATGCCTGGGTCCGGCAGAACGAGGAACTACGCTCACGATGGGGCCAGCAGACGACGCGATCCGTATCCGTAGCCAAGGGGGAACGTCAACACAAAAATAAGAATGGGAACTTAGTACTACAGTTGAGCAACAAAGTTGACCCCAAGATCTTGAAGGTGGAGGGGAAAGATGAGCCTAAGAGCCCTGGCGTCATCTGCCGACCTGTGCCCTCATCAACCTCACGCTCCTCCTCGTCTTCTTCCGACACAAAGAACCAACCTACGTTGAATGACACACCTGGGAGCCTACGCGCTTTTCACGCTTCGCCACAATCTTTGTATGAGCCACGGGAATCTGAGAAAAGGGCTGCTGGAGTCGAAGCGCTCGCGATATTCGAGGCAAAAAATGAAATGTTCCCCTCCCTCCATTCTTCCGCTTCCTCCTCACAAGAGTCATCACAACACCCTCAACATATCCAAGATACTCCAATGCAGTCGTCACAGCCAGATCCGTACCCTTTTGTTAATGGAGGAAGACCCTGGTCTCCAGTGCACTCACGTCAGGGTATGCCAAATGCAGTAATGCCCTCCCGCCTACAGAGCTCACCCTACTACAGGACCTCTTTCCAGAACGCCCTCTCCTAAAGTGCAGTCCACAACGCCTGTGACTTGGCCTTACTACGTAAGCGAATTTGCTCCTCATTTCAAGAAAGATTTCCAAAGCCTTGCGTTACATAGTATACTCACCCAGGTCTGATGGATCAACACCACGTTGTGTCGTATCCTCCTCCATGGTATATTGATCCTACGCAGATACCTCTGCAGCCACAAGACCAATATGAGGCCTCAAGTAACGGTAGGCCCTTGTCGCCTTATATTCAACCTCCCACTCTTCCACCTGGCATGCCCACACCACTCCATACAGTTCCCACCGGCCCGCATCCCCCACGCTCTCCACCACCACCACCACCACCCCACTCCCACTCCGCCCCTAACAGCACCGACATCACCTCTCCGCCCCCAATCTCCCCAACAACCATTGGTGCACGGCTTAACCCCAAGTCTTCTACCTTTGTCCCAGGTCGCAGAGCTTCCAAAGTTGTTTTAAGAAACCCAAATGGTGTAGAACTGGACCTCACAACAATCACGAAAGCACCAACGACAGGTCGGGGTACACTGGGATCATTATCTCTTAGTCCCCGATCTGAGTTCCGGAAAGACAGTACAAGTCCTGTTGCTGTTACTGCTGCTACAACTGCGTCTACGTCTACACCTGCGCATGCGCCTGCACGTTCAAATTCTCGGCGGACGTCTGCGAAAGTCAGATTGGAGACTGAAGAACAACGGCGAAAGAGGAGATTGAATGAAGATGCTGAAAAGGAAAAGAAAGCGAAAGCCGAAGCTGAAGAGAAGGAAAAGCAGGAGAATGAGAAGAAAGTCAAAGAGGAGGCTGAGGTGCGACGAACAGAAGAACAAGAAATGAAAGACAAAGAGGACGTCGAGGTGCGCCGGAAAGAAATGGAAAAGGTCCCCAAAGCCAAAGACGAGGAGCAGGAATCAGAGAGCAAACGTCGAGCGGTAAACGCACTGCTGGCAGGGCCTTCTACTGCGAATCACCTAGAGGATTTCCCTGCCGCCGCCGCACACAACCCACACGAACTTCGTCTCTTGGCCGAGCGTGACTATGTCATTCGGCGAATAGACTTTGTCGACCTCAGCATTCGCATCATGCAGAACGATCGGGATGCGTTGAATAGGGAGTTGGATCGCTTAACGGAGGGTATCGTGAAAGCTCGTGGTGAGGGCAAAAATGCGATGTAGGCTGGGTTTTTTTTTCTGTCCCGGGTGTTGGATGATGGATGATTCGTATTTCTCTTTGAGATTGAATTCGTGACTGTCTTTTTTTTGAGTTCTTTTCGTTGTATGCATGTAGTACAGTTTGGGATTGAGCTTTTTGACTTGACCTTTGTTGTATCGAAAATGTAACCTCAGAGCAACTGACCAACAGAAGAGGACCCAGGGACCCGGATTTTTTTGGCTATCGCGAGAATCACTGGCAAGCTGTACACCTTTGCAGTTTTATAGCAAGCGACGCACTCAATATAAAATGCGTCACTAGCCACTGCCTAAAGGACACTTACGCCACAGTCTAAGTCAACATATGTCCATAAATATACATTCGTCACTAACACTCATGATGATGCGATCAGGATCATGGTTCAACCGACCCTCAGGGTGGTCACGCTGCCTCCGGCGGTAATCAAGTATATGGATGCCTTCTGTACGCGGAATTCGGATCACTTGCCAGGGGTGAGGCTATGCACCCAGGTTCCTGTCACTGCTGTACTCATGGTATCCCACAGTATCTCCACGTTCAACCTCCGCAGTGAAGCCTTATCTCCTGGGAGCAGTGAGAAAATTTTGGGTTGCTTTCATGCGGCTGCTGTGGTATCTTCGATTTTTTGATATCTTCGATCTTTACAGCAATCCGGGTTGAATACTTTCCCCCCCCCGTGCTATGCTAGTGATCCACCAACGGGAAGTACAGTAATCCGCAATCCCCGCTTGAGACTGAACAGCCTTTTACCCCAAAATTTGAAGGCAAGTGGTGCCCTAGGATGTTGAATCCATTGCGTCGGTGTTATACTGTGCACTTGGAGTTCAAGGGTATACATAACCGCATATACACTGGTCCTCCGATGCTTGTTTCCTGGGTTTCCATTCTTGGGTTAATGCATTTCATCCTCTTGTCAAAGCACGCCGTCAGATGCCCTCGCTGTCACAGCACAGGTTGAGGTCCCCTATTCCTTTTGAACTAATCAATGGGTGGGAGAGGAGTGTCAAGAGCGACAACGACAACTGTAATGACGGGACAAAAAAGACAAGGCGGCAGCCATCTATAATAGAGCTTAAGGTATTAAAAAAGAGCATAGAACTACAACAAAACCTATAAATAACTAAGAGTTCATAGAACAAGTAACTCGAAGTAACCACGACAGCATATGGCATAGCAACCCAGGTAACAACAAGTCCGACGAATTTCTTGTACTTGGTGATGATAAATTATAGAACAAACAGCAGTCCCGTATCCTGTGAACGTAGGATGTGGTTCAGTTCATTCTCATCAAGGCCCCAAGTAATAGGGGGGTGCTCACAATATGATGCGAACTCCCTAATTGTGGCTTTTGGCTGAAACGTGGATGAAGGACGAGCCTATGGAATTATTAAGGGGTCAGAATTTAGTTGAATCCCAAAATTAGAACACAAGGCAAGAAAAGAGCATGAACAATGGGAAGTTAATAAGTGGGACAATGACTACATCAATTTGGACGTGTCTGAGAAAGGGGAACAAAACACAAAGCAAGAAAGAAGAAAGCAAAGCAAAGAAATCAACTCGCCTGATGCTCCTCAACAATTCCTGATACGACTGCCTTCGATTATCATCTATAATCAAACAAGAGCAACGTTTTTCTGTCAGTACCAAGAGAAGAAAAGGCCATGTCAACAGCAACGACACAATGCGACAACAGCAGCAGCCTGCACAATGACACATGTGTACAACCGCCCCCTCCTCCCCCCAGATCAACCGGAGATGTGCAAGCAAAACGCTCAAGCCCTACTGTTGTCGCAGGCGCGTATCGTATCGGGCTGTGAGGGGAAAAAAAATGAAACGCACTTAACGCTTTGATAAACGCCTAAAAAGATAGTTGTCAGTTATGTCAGTCATATTTGGTTTTTGTACGTGTGTAACTGTGACAGCATGATCGAGAGGAGGAACAGAACTGATCAAATCAGGGGACGCAGCGCACGTACACAGTACGAATAAGGAAAAAAAGCAAACGTGTAAAGAGGAGGCGGCGCTTAAAAATAGCTGACGTACATAGCTCATAGCGCCCACAGCTACACCTCCTGCAAAAGTATCGGCGCTCGTTTGGCCGTCTTTACAGCCCGACCATGAGATCTGTTCAGTAACCATTTTTTAACAGGGGGGGAAGAACTAAAGTTAGTATTTTGCTTCATCATGACAGGGCGCCGCAGTTTGTTTGTTCGTTGATCAAAAAGGGAAATAGTTGTGAAGAAGTGGGGGAAGAGGAAAGGCGGTGGAGAGCATATACGTACAACGTCAGCTGGAGTAGCTAGGGCTCTTCTTTTTCGATCGCTTACGTGGCTCCCTTTTAGTCGACCGTGGGACGAGTACTGGAGAGATTACGCGCGGGGGGGATAGGTGAGTGGGAATGGTGAGTCAGGCTTTGGTTCTCGGAATTAGATGGCAATGGAACTTACGATATACGGAAGATCTAAAATGAAGCAAAGTATTGCATGTCAGTTACAATGCAATGCATCTACTTTGTCGTTGTTCGACAAAGAGGGACGGGGCGCGCGGCCGGGGGGAAGAAGTGTCAGAGTAAGGACTTACCCAGCACAGTGCCCGAGTGACACGACTACAATCGAACAAGTCACGACGAGGCAGGGAATGAAACACGGCAACAGTTAGCATTTTCCAATTACAACGACCCACACACCATGACCCGAAAGAATAAACGAATACAACTCACATCGAACAGCGCCTGATGATCATAGTTGAATGGATTGAAATGATGATAAAAATTAAAAACACCGAGTGGATTTTATATTAAGGTTTTTAGGTTAATAGTTGATTGATGGATTGGATCAATCACTTACAGTCAGGCGGCAGCCCTTAGGTAATGGTTTGACCTGTCGCAAGCCCACAGGCGTTGATCAGTATTTCGAGACTTATGACGTCCTTTGCGGGAGAACAGGCCGGCCAAGGGGTGGGGGACGGACAGAGAACACGGGTGGTTTACTTACCATTATGTCGTGCATCTCCTAAATGGCACAGGAGGTGGGGGAGAGGAGAGAAATGAAAGCTGTCAGTTGGGTGTTGTTAGGATGTTCTAACTAACGAAAACGAACATCATCAATGATATGCCCATTCGTCTTGAAGTCCACGGGGTATATGACTTAATTTTACGGAACATTAGCGGGGAAGCGCAAAGAGAAGTAAAAGCAGACCGAACGAACCTTCATCGAAACCATCGACTTCGTCTCCACTATGGTCCTCGGTCTGTCCTCCATGTCCTGAGTCTTTATGATTTTTGGGGCGGGTAGGAAGTTAGTATTATCACCACCACCAGTAAACCAGTAACCAAAAGAGTCAAAGAACATAACACATACAGTGAAAGAAAAGCGAATCGTTGGTCTTAGCACTCCTCACTAACCACCTCATAGCATCGAGTATGTTCCTTCTCGTGGGCTGCTCCCGCGGGTTCTTTGAGTCGTCCGAAAGGAGAACGATATCCCCATTTCTGTACCCCCAGGACTCTTTTAATTTTAATTGTAATATTTAAAAGTGGTGAAATATGGTTAGTTTCAGTCAGTTAATTTCGTTCAACGCCAGTAAAAAAATGATGGGGGAAAGATAGAAAACTCACTAATCAAAAATTCCCGGACGTGCTTCGCATCGTTGATGCAACCTCGTAGTTCGTTTTTCTGTCCGAAATAGTTTATCCCAATCTATGTATCAAAGTCAGAGACAGAATATGGAATTTTACTTCTTCGTAACGTGGACTGTACGCTCGGTAGAGAGGAACAGAGAGGGGAAGGGGGACCTACGCATAAAGCCTTCTTCCTACCCGTACACTTGGAATACTGAAAATCTGGATTAAGCTGCATCGACGGCTTAGACAAAACCTGTATCCTCCCAAGAGCCCCATGTCCATGCGCCCCAACACCAGTAAAATTCTGATTCTGATTGTGATTCTGGATATGATGGATATTAGGAGGCGCGGAACCGAGCGTAGCAGCCGTAGAAGAGATGATCTTATGAGGTTTGCTCCCACCGCTAGATTTGTGGGGTTTGTGTTTGTGATGCTTGCCGTGGGAACTGGGTTTGTCGGTGAAGGAGACGGTGAGGATGTTTGGGGTCGAGGCGGAGTAAGGTATGAGGGTTGGTTGGATGTAGTGGGACGTGGGGACGTGGGATTGGGAATGGGAGTGAGAGTGAGAGTGAGAATGGGAGTGAGAATGCACGCGGACCCTTGGTCCTTGTCGCGTATCTACGATTTGGGCTTGAGACTGAGCTCGAGGGGGTGGGATGTGCTGCATATATCCAGGCGCGTAAGATGGTGAGGGAGGGGGTGGTATCATTGGAGGAGGACCGCCCGGTGGGAGGTGTCCGTAGTACATGGATCGTTCCTGTCTACAGTACATGGTCAGACCTTGCTTGTCCTTGAGTAAACACAGCAAACTAAAGAAGATAATCACTGTGGAAGCCTGTAGGTGTTCCGGGGGGGAGATTTGATCAGAACAGAACGCAAAAAAAATGATAGCGCGCATTAATTTGATGATGATTATGTGTAGGATTGCTAGATTTTTGGTCTTACATGTAATTTGGTGGTACGAAGCCTGGGGTCATAAGGGTTGGTGGGTATGAAGCGGGCATAAAGCCTGCGCTTTGAGGGCCTTCATGGCGTCTATATATGCGTTTTATTTCATTCGAAAAGTTAACGACATGTTAAGAGATAGATAAGAAAGCAGGATTAGCCGTACGGGATTGGGAACCTAGAACATTAGATGATTGAGAAGTTCTCGATATATTCGTATTGGCTGGATTGAAAAAGAAGGACATACGAAGGACTTGGGAAAGGGACTGGTGAAGGAGGAGGTTGTAGCTGTTGTTGGCCATACACATCGTCCTTTCTTCGTCCACTGAAACCCCACATCATACTTGTGCGTTCAAAGTCAAGGTGAGTCGATTAATGAGCAGGATGACGGGGGTTGGATGGGGGCAGAGTTTGAATGCGTTACTTTTGGCGTTGGGCGCTCAGGTTAGTTGTGGCCAAAACGACAGGGGCGAAGGAGGAAATGACAAGTCGGCGGTAATGAGATTTTTGTGAATGTGTGCTATGGGTAAATGGTAAATCCCGAGGCTGACGCTAACGTCGGGATCAAAGCATACTTAATGACACACGGAGCTCTCAAGAGAGGGGTCCGAGTCCTTTCCGAGCTTAGCCGCCGGATCCGGACCTCTCGGGCGTTCAAGCATAATCGAAACGAAATTATGCTTGAAACGAATGGCTCACACAGGGCCTTTTTTGGGTTTTATCGTTCAAGTCGCCGTTTGGCAAGAGAGTACAGTACTTTAATGGATATCTCTCTCCATATTATCTCTGCATATTTCACGGTCATTTGGCCTTCAAGCGCTTGGCATGTGATCGGAAGTGCAAACTCCGGCGTAGTGAGACGGAAGAAATCCAATGCTACTTGAGTGTAAGAAGGGATGACATTGGTTATTCTAACCGGTACAATCATAGGAGTTTACATGGATGGTCATGCATGAATGGTAATCGGGCCATGCTGTTCCGTCTGCCCTGCCAGCAAGCTGCTAACAAGGCTGAGCGTTGGCGTCGGAATGAGTCAAGCTGCGAGTTTCAGGTTGTGATTTCTAGAAATTTAATTCCATGACTTCCAGATATTCGACTATTGACTGCGATTGCCATTGTTCATAAGCCTAGTGCAGAACATTGTAGAACAAAGAGAATCTAAATTCGAAAATTCGAAACGTTTGTTGTTGTTTCTTTGTACTCCACTACAGAACACGTACAGCCACATGGTTAACGACAAGCACAGCCTGTGACTTAGATTAGTACATTTGCACTGAACGTTTTCAAGTTCTTTACGAGTGCCTCAGTTGCCTGGACAAATCCTCCGAGATCAATACAGCATGTAGAATATATAAAGGGTTAAATAATTCACTGCCCCCCCATTGCCTTCATGAGTTTATGACTCGGCCAAATTTGGATTGGCTTTTCTTTACTCCATTGGGGGGTCGGGTAATAATCCACAATAGGATTGACGTATATATAACAAGAGCAGTTGGAGTGGGTGCTTTATTCGAACCTTAGTAACACCCCCCTCACTTCACACTACAATCATATCAGGTAGACTCACGACTACCTCCAACTCACAACCTTCTCTCCAAATAGCTCCAGCAACACTGTCCGTTAGTAATACCAACAGTCATAAGTGGTGGTTAGGCCAACCCTTCCAAGAAACTATGATCATCGTGCCGCTTCGTGTAAGTTGAACCCCCTACCCCTCGCTCCACGTCACAACTCCATCTAACGAGACAAACGCGTATATTTCTTTTGACAGCAAAGCCGACTATACACGACCCATTGCAAAAACCACACTTTGAAATTCGATGATGCCAACTCCTTCGAGATGAACAGAGACCCTTACTGCGGGGACGCCTACGTCTCCATTCACCGAGGGCGAATCGGGATATGTCCCGTCCAAATCAAAGTTTGGCGTGGTGCACCCATGAACCACGAGAGAAGAGTCGAGTTCGTCACTGTCAGTTCTATCTATATCCGAGAAGTGGGCTTTACTTACCCCCCCCACCTTGAATCGCAGCATCTCACGAAAGAACTAGACGACTGGAAACGCGCGTTCCATCACAAAAACATCAGTCCTTTCATTGGCCTCATGGACGGTCCTATTTGGGAACACCTCCCTTCCCTCGTCACGCCACTATACCCAAACGGGAACATCACGCAGTATCTGACGAAACACCCTAAGACCAATCTACTTTATATGGTGAGTTTTCTATTCTTTTTTTCTTCACACCAATGGCGATCCTTGCCCGGGTTCAAGAAGGAACCCGCAGCAAGATCGTGCTGTGGAGGGGGTCTCTTGGCCTTGGCCAATTTGAAATCAACACTTATAATAACCAAACTATAATTTTCTAGTTACATTCGATCGCCGATGCGCTTGTATACATGCACAGCTTGAGTCCTCCCGTCGTACACGGTGGTTTACGTGGTGTGAGTACCTATTCAATTCATTCATCCACACCCCACCCCAAAAATCCGATATCTGATCACAAAACATACCATACAGGCCAACATCCTCGTGGCAGATAACGGGGAACCTCATCTCACAGATCTATGTATCAGCTTCCTGCCTCATGCCCAAGGCCTGGCAGTAGCAGGAGACGAACTGGATCACGCGAGGTGGTTGGCCCCTGAGGTCCTCGAACCCCCTGTCGAGCTACAGAGTCAACATAACGCTACGACACCGGAATCTGACGTGTTTGCTTTTGGAATGTTGATGTTCGAGGTTAGTCCCCTCCCCCCCCCCCTCCGTTGGGTTGCTTCGAAGTGATTCTGATTCCCTGATTTTCTTTTCTTTGTTATTCTTTTGTGAATCTAGCTATGCACAGGAGGCAAACCATGGCCCAACAAACGCCGTAACGCGTCCGTCATCTGCGCCGTAGTAGACGGTCACAGGCCCTCCCGACCGAAAGCCACGAACGAATGGATGACAGACCACATATGGGCGTTGATTCAATTATGCTGGGCGCACGATCCGCGGGACAGGCCGACGATGAAGTACGTACAGACGACGCTGCAGAGTCTTTGGCTGAAGGACGTGGGGAAGGATAGGTTGGTGGCCTCGTTGTGATCAAAAACATTTTTTGGTTAGGGGGGTTTGCTTTGCCCTTTTTACTTTTTTTCTTTCTTTTTTTGGCTTTCCCCATCCACTATGAACGATTTTTTTTCCCCTTCTCTACAGTATGCTTGTGGGGGAAGCTTTTTTGCTTTGCGGTTTCCCCATCTAGTGGGTTTTCTTCTCGCTTTCTTTACTTAGGACACACTCAGGTTAATCGAACAATCGAACAATCTTATTTATTCATCTCATTACACCACCCTCTTTTCCCCTCTATTTACTACCAATTCACTTACCCTCTCGTTACCACATCCTCTTATTCCCCCCTCCCGCTCATTGATTCCCAGTTCACATGTTATACCCCTCTAATCTATTTACATATGTAGTCCTAGTTTTTGTATCCGTTAGTAATAGTTCTGCACCCTAGTAGGTAGTTCTGGCAATGCTTGTAGCCGGTACTGCTTCGGGCGCATATTAACTCGATATACCCCATGTATGAATTGTGAATGATTGTATCATTTTCATAAGTATGATCCTTAAGCGTAATTCAATCGACATAAAAAGTTACTACTACTCCCCCTTTCCATTACATCACATCACCTGACTTCCAAGACGACAGAACCAGGACAGAACCAGAGGAGAACAACGGTAACTTGCTGATTAGGGTCCGACTCCCAAAAGACCTATCGTCCCAACAAACATCTGAGCCATGACTAATGAGAACGAAAAGAAACACGTTACCGTTCCATTCGCAGTTTTACCTACGAGCGCCTGTGTGAATGGCGACGGCGTCTCGTGCCGCCACCGTCGCAGTGAAGGAACCTCCTGATACGGTGATACTTTACGTCAAATGGAAAAAGGGCAGAACCAATGAGTCAATAATGACAGCAGGAAAGGATAATGGTGAGGGTGACGTACGTAGTTCCTGTGCAAGAACCTCCTGAAACTTTCCCAGTGATAACATCACAATAAGTTCCGGCAGGTAAAGAGGTAGCAAAAGTTGCACTCCAAGCAGAGTCGGCGTTGTTTATCGCAATGTACCCAGCAGAGCCTAGTTTTGTCGAGGATAATATTAGATAAGATTGTATGACAGATTAAAAATGCTTCAAGTGGAAGCCAAGAAAAGAAGCAATGCGCCTCCCCCTTTCCACGTAACAAAAATGACTCACCACGTCCAAAACCGATCCGCTGTGCTTGGGGTGACACCCAATTGGTGATGGCCGCCGTTCCAACATTGTTCCTGAAACCGACCATGCCGCTGATAGCAATGTATCGATGTTGGCAGAGCCAGCCTCCGCTCCCGCCTGTCGTAGAACAAGTTCCGGCACCTAGATAATGGTTAAGAATTATATATAGTAAGCATGCTAGAATTTTCTGACGCCAAGCGCCTATATGTTATGCGGTGACGTACCCCCATTAGGTGCGCCGGCGTCTATGTTTGAGAACGAGTAGCTTGAAAGAATGGTGGGTGTTCCAAAAGAGTGGGCGAGTGAGAAAATGGTGGCGAGAATGTAGGTGTTTGAGGGTGAGTTGATGTTCAAAGAGTCTCCATTCTAGAAAGGCAGGGAGAATGTAAATCTAATCTAAAAGTGGACGATCTCAGTCGTACCCGCTCTGTGTCATGATTCGTCACAAAGACGTTTGCCCTATTACCTGCAACCCAGCCTATAATGTACATAATTAGTTTCCAGAAATGTATCCAGCATACATGAAACTCGACCTCGATTATCCAAATTTTGCAATGCAGATATTCCGCCACCCAAGAATGCATCCTTGACGGCGGTAGTATATCGGAACCTGTAGAGCTAAAATGAGTCCAATTGAATCATCTCGATATTCCAGAGAATGTTTTACTCTTGGACATCGCCTAGTAAATCATTGTGAATTCAGTCAGAACCTTATACTAATTTATGATTCGTTACGAACCGTTTCCTGTATACTCTGACGGTTGCACAGACTCTCCGGCTCCCCAAATGACTTCTTGAGTGATATACGGCTTACTTGATAGGCGGCTGAGAATATTGGCAATATCGGCGGCGGGTATATCTAAAATCATCAATGGTTCAATCTCTGTCTAGCCTCCCAGCAGAAATATAGCTCGTACGTTTAGATGCATCCAAGCGGAAACCGTCTACACCTAGAGAGATAAGATCATTGGCGTATTGTGCTAGGCGTCCTCGAACGTAGTCTGTGTTGGTAGCGAGACTTCGGTTCGAGAAAGTGAGTACAAGCTAAATCGGATACTATAGAGCGAAGCAAGGGCTTACTCTGCAAGGTTGACAAGTTCACACGTTTGTACTTGAGTCCTGTCGCTGAAATTGACGATGTCATCGCCAGGTGTTAGTCCACAATGGTGGAAGTCCTGAAAAGTAAGTTGAGTGTGTGTTCATGGGTAAGGAAGGTATAAAGATGGAAACATGCCTGAGTTTGGTAGATGCCAGGATAATTGTAGTGAGTAAAAGAACTGCCGGCAACACCTGTGCCCGAATCAGAACCGGCCATGTGATTTAATAAGGTATCTAGAAGAAGCAGGTCACTAGGCATCCAAATATCTTGAGATCGGAGTTCTGACCAGCGATGACTTTCACTCCAGCAGCGTGGCAGGCGGAGATCATGCTAAACAAATGTTGTGTGTTTGAACAAAAAGAAACCTTTTTTCAAGTTCACCTTGTACATTACCTTTGAAATTGAGCGCGATTTCCTCGTTTCGAGGTAAGTGTGTACGAAACAGGCTGATAGTCGGTCCACCACTGAGAGCCCTGGACATGCTCAGCGGGGGGGCTGACTGCCGTGAAATTTTGGTCAGCATAATCTAGGACTGGGATCGCCGGGAGTGCAGGTTATTACCTTGAACGAAACCGTAACCTGCGGGTCCGATAAAATTTTTGCACTCTGATGCAATACTGGCCCAGTTCCACTCAAACATCTGGACGATGACAGTTTTGGAACCAGACGGAGCGCGGGCGCCGAGCGGGTTATGAGTAATGAATACGGGCACAGCAAGTACTGAGTAGGACGACAAAAGCGTCGCCGAGAGTGTTAATAGCTTCATCCTTGGAGAAACAGCAAAATATGTGGGTAGTGTTTTTTTGGGTAGTGACACTTCGTTCAACAAAGTGTGTGGGTGATATGTGAGCCTCCCAATGTTGAAAAATTCCCAGTTTTAAAGGACATGGTCCGATCACCTTGTGGCCGTCAGATGTTAAATAACCGCGTGGGCTTATACGATTTGGTTTCTAATTTGAGAACGGAAACGATGCGAGCAACATGTCAGTTGATTGTGATATTCATAAACGAAGGTCAGGACTCAGTTGTATGAGTAGTAACCACTATAAGCGTCATGGCGCGCGAGAGATCCGCTTAGAATATTGGCCGTGTTTCAAACAGTTTCATCGAATGCAAGGGAATTCGACTGTGATGAGCGTCCAGTAACAGAGTGAACAGGCTCGAGACAGGCCCCGCGTACTTTACAAGCAAAGAACTAAACAGGGCGGGGTAAAATGGTCGTTTTAATGGGTTTGGTCGCGTTAAGCACTATAGTGTCCTCCTGTAAGCTGCACATGGTCAGTTGTGAACACCATCATCATGTGTTTCAAGTTTTTCTCTTCAACACGACATCGTGGGTGGCATGAGACCATGGGTGTCAGGTGGGCTTCAGGTTTCAGGTGGGTGTCAGGTGAGTGTCAGGTGGGTGCGGGGTCGGTGCGGGGTGGTGCGGGGCGGGTGCGGGGTGGTGACAGGAACAATGTGACGTATGTAACACAGCCAAGGAATGATGACGGGCCGGGCAACTCGGCAGGTCGACGCTTGCAATGGATCTCATATCAGCTCTCAAACGCGAGGAAATAATCCCAGACGTTATCCCACCAACTTTCTCTCCTTCCGTCCTCTTCTCTATCGTTTGGCCTAACGGGAAGGAAGCCGTCTTGGGCGATGTCCTCACCCGCGAGGAAACACTGGAAGAACCCGACTTGAACTTTGTACCTCTCCACGCTCCAGATGCCTCCAAGTCTGCTCAAGATATAAGTTACACCTTGGTCATGACCGACCCAGATGCACCTTCACGAGCCGAGCCAAAGTACCGGCAGTTCCGGCATTGGGTGGTAAGCGATTTGATTTTGATTTGTCTCTTTCAAACAGATTTCGTCGTTTGTCATGACAAGGAGTGGAGTGGAACGACGCACATCTAAATTACATCCAAGTAGTTAATAGTTAATTTAGATTACGGGGCTGAAAACACCTGAAGCCGGAGCGCATTCTCCAGCAGCGGTAAAGACGAAATCATCGACCACCCCTTACCGTCCTCCTGGACCTCCTCCAGGCAGCAAAGTCCACAGATACAGTACATCTAATTTTCCCCAAATCATCATGAAAGAACAAGTAAGACTTACCACCCCCACTCAATAGCATTTCTACTCTTCGAAGAACCTTCATCCGGCTTAACAATCCCAGTTGGTGCGCCCGAGCATGGGACTACATTAGAAGAGCGACGCAGCTGGGACGCCGCCAGTTTTGGAGACAAAAACGGTCTCAAGCTCGTTGGTGCTAATTTCTTTTTGGTGCAAGCGGCAGAGGCATAGGTGTAAACACATGGAGCTGGTTCAGTTCAGGGACACAAGAGGTTCAGGGATGAAAGCCACACCGAAATACAACATCAACGCATATTTTATTCCGTCAACGAAATAAATACATCTTATACACAGAAACAGACATTTGGAGGGAAGGGGGAGAATTGTCAAAAACATGGATGCCTCGCAGGCAGAACTATGCACAGATCCTGAACCCAAATTAAAAGGTGGGGTGAGGAAAAAACAAAGGACCAATGTAACGAGACGATAGCAACGAAAGCAATAAGAGATCAACAAAAAGGTGGGGTGAAAAGAACAGAATAAGGGAGAAAAGGAAAAAACAGAACGTTAATCGAAGGCAAGTTTTCTTGTCGTGTAAATCATGAAAATCATCAACCTCAAGAGATACGTGATCGTGAAAGAAGCGTAAAGGTGAACGTAGAAGAGCGTGAGATGGGAGATGGTGAGCGTTTCGTAAATGGAGCATTACAAGATTGGAATGTTGCAGAGCATTTGTGCAAGTAGCGATAATATCAACCGAGGGAGCAAGAAATTCAGACACGGATTGGGCGCGCGGTAGATGCGGGTGTTGGGCGACCACGAGGACGGGGACGATTGATCCTGAGGGTTTCGCCAGGTCTAGAAAAATGGTCATCGAACACTTACCAAATGAACTATGGACTGCAAAACATACGTTGAGATCGTCCCATGTGCAACATTCTCCTTCTGGTCAGTAGAAGATTTGCCCGTGCTTCGTTTCGACCATCCCAAGGCTGTCCGTCGAGCGGTGGATCCAACTCGTGGTCGGGCATGAGGAGCAAGCCCAAACGCGTTCTCTCGCTTCGGTTCAATGTCTACTACCAGCGGAGAAAATGGTTTCAGCGCGTCAAGGGAAGGCACAGCGGACACTATGTTTTTGTTGATTGGGACCTGTTGAAGAACGGGTGTACCAGCGGAGCGATTCGCGTTCGTAGCCTTGATTGAGGATTGTACAACTTCAGGAGGCGACATAGTCGTTTTGCTGATTCTGGCTTGGGGATATGGGGAAGCACGAGATGAAGTCCTGGATCGCACCCGGCGTGGCCTTAATTCTGACGGAAGTGGCCCATAGTTCTGAACGGAGTGCTCAAGGAGTGCCTGCATACCAGCGGGATGTCTCGGGGGTTGGAAAGCTAATGTATGGTTTAGTTTTCATATCATAAACCTTGAAAACGATAAAAGTAGAACTTGCATTGCAACGCAAAAAGCGAAAATGGTGTATCCATCCAGGTGAGCTGACTTTCCACTACAGTCGTCTGAGCTTCATCCTTTAAGGCATAGTACCTCCGGAGCGTAACAATGCCGTTTTCATCGTCCCAGATAGAATGGTCAAGAGAGGCTTCCGTAGTATCGGCTTCTACAACGAAGATAGGCTGACAGGTGGTAGGGCTACCGCTCATTTTGGAAATGACAGATCGCTTAGGTGAAGGAGAGTTAGGCATCTCTTCCTCAATCGTTTCGTACACTGATGAGCGAGAAGCGCGCATATGAGAAGCACGCCGCCGGTGACCATGACCGCGTGCGCGCGTGCGAGCCCTGCGAGGACCAATCGTCGAAACGGGGTGAGTCGTATTTGCTAGTACAAGATCAATATGAGACAGGTCGATGCTAGATTGTGAGCCCTCGTCCATTGAAGAAAATCCATCGGATGATGAAAGTGGAGGTGTATCTCCGCCAGAACTCGAGGTCGTACAGGTGCTTGAACGTGAACGGGTCGCAGGGCCAGGCCGAGAGAACATTGAAATATTTTGGACTGGAGAGAACACTGATGAGCATTATGTCAATGTCACTACGGACCCTAACTTACAAGATGCACTCAAGTCTTCGCCATCAGCAATCAGACAGCTTTCCTCCAGGCTTTGGCGCTCGAGAAGCCCGCGTTGTGCCTTGATCATCCTCTCACCTCCAAATGAGTATGAAGAAGTTGAGGCGATCGAAGGCTTCGCGATGATTCTGGCCTTATTGGGTGTTTCTCGATACTCGTCGGAGCCGTTAGGCGCTGTGGCCCCTTGTAGTGAGGAATGCTTCCGTTTTTCAATCCTGACACATGGGGACGCGTCAATCGATCGGCGGCGAACATGGCCTCCACACAACATCTGAAAAGCATGTTAATCAAAAGTTGTGATTGTGGAGCTGCAAAAACGTACGCTGATCATGGTGTCATCCTCCCTGGCAGGGCTATGAACACTGTTCATGCTTATTACGGACAGGGGGCGGTACTGTGGTGGTGGTAGCAAATTTTCTCTTTTGATCTGAGGATCATCGCAACCGAAAACCGAATCAGACGAGATGGAAGATCTATCGCCCGTCTTCTCGAACAGCGAGTCGTCTATGGAAGACCGCCGGTCGTGGTCCATAATTGAATCATAGTCGAAGGAGGGTTGTTTGTCCATGTACTGTTCCACACTGCTCTCAGGCGGTGATGCTGAGATTGCTGTGAGGGGCATGCTTCGATCGGCCGTGGTGTTAAACATCTTGTCACCAATTCCAGGGCGTCCAAGTCGTAATGCTGAGAAATCGCTCATGACAGAATCCACCGATGAATCTTGACGGTGTTTCGCCCATGCCGCTCGACCTCCGTTAGCACCGTGCATTGCGTATGATAGCGCCACCGATTGCGCACTCGATGAGGATTCGTTACGTCTGTGATTGCCATAACTGCGATTGTAGAGGCTGATAGGTGGTGCGAGTGATGAAACCGACATATTCGAGTCACGGTGACGATGACCACGGCTGAAAGATGGTGGCATTGGGGCCTTGAAATAGAAACTAGATGCATCACTCTCTACTCGTCGGCGAGCATGGCCAATGAACGAGAAGGTATCATCAACAGTCATGGACATAGACATAGACAAGTCCTCCGAAGACGCACGCTCTCGCAAACTAGGCAAGCCATAATCGAAGGGATCATTCAAGCCAAAGTCGTGAGCCCGTCCATATGAAGAGACCGAGGCTATACTGAAGAGTGACTCCTCCCTGCCGTGTCGAACTCGGCTACGACGAGTAGCAGGAGGTGGGTAGAAAGGCCGGTCATTGCTGAATTCAAAGCCACGTCGCACTTCGTCAAAGGACTCGAATCCAGCGAAACTCATGCCAGACGAGTGTCGTGAATGGCGGTATCGTACACTTTGCCGCGCACTACGCCTGGCACTGGCATCTGAATTGATACGGGGGCGAGGCCGAGGAATGTCAGAAGCTTTTGCAAAGATAGACTTGAGGACCGAATCGTGCTCCTCCAAAATTGATGAATGAGATAGCGATCGTACATGTGATGGTGGGGGAATAATGTCAGCCAGTGTTTGCGGTCGTTCCGGAGAAGGCGAATGAGCAGCAGACTGAAGTGCCTTGGGAGGGCCACCAAATCTGAACGATAAGTTCAGCTCCCCATTCGACGACTGCGAGTTAGATGACGACGAAGTTTTCAAGCTCTTCAACGCAGACTCGTCGGACATGATGATATCGTGTGAATTATCGCTACTTGCCAAACTATCCGAACCAGGCAGAAGGGTGGGCTCTTTGATATCGACAAGCTGTGAAACAGAGAATAGGTCGAATTGCGATTTGTCTTCCATTCTAGCACTGTCATCAGTCGATGTCGAGTGACCGTGTAGTAAAGTAAGTTCTTTGACGTCCACAAGCGCCGACCCGGAATAACTGTCAACACCTGAACTACTGTCAGTATTGGAGTCATTGAGATGTGCAGGGAGCCGGGGTACAGGGGGAACTGGTACGTCGAGAAGGGATTTAGTGAAGCCGTAGCGCAAGTCAATCTTGGCGGGAGTCCTGAAAGCATTTTCCAGCTGTTCAACAAAGGATCGCCTATCACCCGACTCGTTCAGCTTGCGTATCTCTCCTGTAAAATCAAAGGATTTCTTCGTATTGTCCTCGTCAGACAAACCAGCCCCAATATCTAGATCCACGTGTCCTTCTTCACCATAGACAAGCTCTGTATGGAACGTCGGTAGCTCGAGAACTGGGGGACATGCTGGCAACTGTAGCCCGGGCACCATGGGTGAGTTGGTTATGCTAACGCCACGATCATCAGAATAGGACATCGTATCGCCGTCGTCGGACTGATTGGACAATATGTTTTGAAGCTCCTCAGGTATGTCAGAGTCCGGGTCAGATGCATCGAGCTCGGGAACCGCGTAGCAAGAGACATCGGAGCCACCCATCGTTCCACTCATTCCAAGGATGCGACGGGCCCCAGGCGGTATAGGGATGCTATCATCGTCCTCGTTAGCTTTCGAGCCATCCCGACTTCTTTGTTCGCGCATGGCTATTGGAACGAGCGAAGAGCGTTGGCGTCTATGCCCAGCTATACGCTTGAAAACGGGACTAGGAGTTGGCGATGCGTCGTTGACGCTGGGACCCTCAAGGATAGATGAGGCGCCTCGGGAAGAGGTGGATCCAAAGGTTCGCAACGACGGCGCACGGACAGTCCCATCGATGGGAGAGTCAGCCATTTCTTGTGGCGCGGGACTGAAAGGCGCTTTCAGTGCTGCTAGCATATTCTTAGATAAGGCAGGGCGAAGTGGCTGGAAAACTGGTGATGGTTCGGGTTCGGGGGCTGGCGTCATTGTGCGCTTGTGTGTCACGCGTAGGGTACGAACAGGGGTAGCCGATGATTCAGAAGGCGGCTGAACAGGCGGTGGTTTGACTGGGGAAAGACCCTCCAAAAGTGTGGGCCAAGGTGTAATTGGTTGGCCTATCAGATTTTCGACAGAAGGAGTGGTCGCTTTGACAGGCGTGGTGTTCCTTCGAGATTGTGCATACGGGCGGAGGGAACTAACGGATGGTACGTTGTGTGGTGACTTCTTGCCTGGGCTTCCTGTGAGTGTATTGAGATGCTTCGATTTGTCCTTCGTTGGACTGTCCAAGGCGTGATTGTTGGGGCTCCCTCTAGTCTTGAGCATTGACGCTGGTAGGGCTTCTGTCGGTCGGAGGGGGGTCATGTCGGGTGTGCCGGGGGTTGCTTCCAAGTCAAGGTGATTGATGAGCTGGGCGAGATCGTTGGTCGCGGCGTCAAGAATTGATAGCACACCTGTTTCAATAGTATAGTTGAGCGATTTGTTGATTTTGAGACCTATTCACTTACCGTCTTCATCTTCATAGAAGGGACGAGGTCTGCTTTTGCCAAGCAGCTGCTCTGATAATGGCCGTGGCCGCGCTCTCTTAACCGGTGTAGCGAGGGGCTGCTCTTCTGTCAGTGCCTCTTGCTCTTCACTCTGTGCGATTGAATAGTCGTCAGGTGCGTCATGACCGTCCAATGTGGCAGCCTCTACTGTGAGAATGGGTGGTTCGGGGCGTGACTCTGGAGCTGGAGACCCGCCTCTGAAAATGGGGAATACCTCAGACAGAGGTGTTCTCCTCCTGCCATCCGAAGTGCGGCGACTCTCTTTCTCTTTAAATTTTCCTTTCTTCGGGACCTCCGTCCCATCCTTAATCCGCTCCTCCTTCTCCTTCCGCTCTCGCTTTCTCAGCTCCTTTACATTCTCTAGGCAACTTTCGTCCCAACGAACACTACTTCCACTCGATGCCCGCGAACCACTCATGCTCGATGTAGTCGAAAGAGGCCGTAGTGACGAGGCCGTAGATGTACTCATTACAGACCCTGCCCTATCACGGCCATGGTTCAAGATGTGTGCGGATTCAACGGACAGTCGATTACTAGTAGATGGTTGCACTATCGAAGATGCAGTAGATCCATTGCGTACAGCAGGCCGACGGAGGGTCATTGCGCTCATTGTGGAAGGCAACCCAAGGCCAAGGATGCTGTGTTTCTTCGTACCGAGTGTCTTCGTCTTCTCCTTTGGCATGGGACTAGCTGCACCGATCTCAAAACTACTCGTGGACATACGAACAGTCCGAGCAGCGTCTTCACTCTCTTTCTCTTTCTTCGCCTTCTTCTTTTTCTTCACCTCTTCTCCATCCTTCTCTTTCTCTTTTTTTTTCTTTTTCTCCTTCTCGTCTCCTTTGATCTTCTTCGTCTTCTCTTTCTTTTCCTTTGGCAGCTTCACTTTGACGGACCCGTTTGCAGTAACATTCTCATCTGAGTTGCGGAGCTGTGCCCAACTTCCTATTCGAGCTAATGATCTCACAGACCGCATCGCCCGAATTGCAATAGAACCTTGGTGATTCGAATTCCCTTGGAGCCCAACAACAGGCGGTGCCAAAAGACCACTTGTTGTGGACGTGCCGGCACGCTCACGCGTAGGTGGAGGGATTACGACAGGTTCCGAGGGAACTGGGCTACCATGTCGGGGAAGAGCTTCTGAATTGGAAAATCCGGGTTCCATAGCAGTTGGGGTTCTCAAAAGAATACCCGAGTCTAGGGAGTTGAATCGTGCCCGGGATGGCTCGGCAGGTTGGGAGAGCCTTAAGGGTTCAGGTGCTAATCAAGTATTAGGCTGATAGTAGCTATACAATGAATGAAAACTTACTCTTAGAACGAGGGTAAGGATCTCGAGCTGGTTCGGGAGCTATGCGAAAAAGGTTAGAGAGATTTACAGTCCATAATCTGGTACCTTACACTTTGAGCGCTTCTTCAATTTCTCGCGCGGTTGCTCCTTCTTCTCCTTCGGGTCCTTGGGCCCTCTCCGAAGGGTCCACCATTTGTCCTTCTCCTCGCCCTTCGCCTTGTGCAGCGCTGGAGCCTCTTTGGTTGTGGCCGCCGGGACATTGGTGACCTCACCAAGCGCGCCCCAACGCATACCATCAAGAGCAACTCGAGACTTCTTCTTCTTTACCATGACTATTTCTCCGATCTCATCGTCGATAGTCTGATCAACGTAAATCTCAAAACCGCCTCGTGCAGATGCAGAACCTGTTAGGGATGCACCTCCGACTCGGCGTACAACATCGGATAAGTCAGTTACCGGCTCCTTATCGCGCCCAGCGCTGGAGGTTAAAATGCCCAGTTTAGATTTCTTCGGGACAAGACGTTTGCGATTGGGGGGTGCTTCAACCTTTGGTACCAAGGGCGTCGGAACGGAGCCCCATGAGTTATCAATAGCATAGTTGGTCACGCTCGATGTAGAAGAGTTCCCAGCGGCTGAAGGGGTTGCAGAGATGAGACGAATTGATGGGATGACGGAACTTGGATGAGGGGGTCGGTGAAGGTTCTCCACAGCTGAATGCTGGGAAATCGTTGTTGTGTTGTTGCGCATTCAGTAAATTTTGTTGTTAATAATTGGAAGTATGAAGCGTTCGTGAACGAAAATGTTTGGATGGAAACTGTCGTTAAATTGATTGTTCTATGAGATGAAATATCTCGTCGTAGTCGTCGTCGTCGTTCAGTCAGTTAGCGTAATCGTTGTCGCCGTTATTTGACTCGTGAGCTTAGAAAAACGCGTTAATTCTTGTTAGTTTTTTGGGTACTTTTGGAACTCTGTCTCGGTTTTAGTAATTTGGATCCCTTTAAATTGAATTCTCATACCTTCACAGTGCGCACCTCTGCTTGACCGTCACCCCAGGCTCCCAAACGGCGAAAATACGCCGAGAATGGTCTTGAATAGTCACTTGCTAGACTGTGAACCTGCGGGGAAGAGAACAAGGGCACCGCGTTCTAGCTGTCGAAAGTTCAACACAGGTCACGGGACGGCGATTTAATATCCGCACCGCTCAACACCGCCATCAATGGCGCTCTAGTCCAGCCCTTAGTCCTACATACACCACCTGGGGTAGAAACAGTGAATTATAACTGATACCATAGTACACAAGCTAAACCTTATAGCGGCCTACTTTACTTTTTTCTGCGACTTGATATCAATCCACATATTGCGATAGCTGACATAGCTGACATACAAGCCAATAACGTATGGCTTCAGTTATGTTATCGATCAAGACTTTGAGCAAGAATATATGACAAAATGCCTGTTGAAAATGTCATCTTACAGGCTAGAATATGTGCTCAAATGTCATGAGGGTGTATATTGCGTATCATTGGAAATCTTCAAAACAAAAACAGGTGGGTGACCCCTGACCAGACCAACCCGAAGGGAGGCCAAGCAAATCATCCACAAAACTTCGACGTGAGGAAAAGAGATAAACACGGTGGCGCGACGCGTTTCAACTCCGACAAAGACTTTACTCACGTCCAGATTCAAAGACATGAGTGACAGTAGTGGCAACTATCCAAAAGTTATAGGTATGTCAGCTTTCTTTTCAATTGTTCGTACCACTAAATGATCCTTATCAGGATTTACACTTGTAAAGCAGATAGGGGGCGGTGGCTTTTCAACGTTAGTCTCCTCATCTGACATATGCTTTACTCATAAGCCTTATACAATGAGCTGACCGATATCATTAGTGTTTTTCGCGCCGTCAACTTTGAGGACCATCGCGTCGCTGCTTGTAAGATGATCGCATTCACAGACAAATCAACGGATATTCAGCGCAAAACTATCGAAAAGGAGATGCGAATACACTCCGTATTGAAGCATCAGCATGTCCTAGAGTTTCTCAACGCTGTTGTGGTTGAGACCAAACATAAGCACCTTTATATGCCTGGCATTTACATGTTGTTAGAGTTAGCAGCTGGTGGCGATCTTTTTGATAAGATAGGTACTGTTGCAAGAAATCTTCTTTCATCTATCCTTGGCATCTCACGACAGAACAAGTTCCAGACGTGGGCATCAAAGATGACGTTGCGCATCTTTACTTCAATCAGTTACTAGCCGGGATGGTAAGATGCTTGCATTTTCAAGTGAATGATTCAAAACTTTGACAGGAATACATACATTCTGAAGGCGTATGCCACCGTGATATGAAACCAGAAAATATCCTACTCGACATAGCTGGGAATCTTAAGATCTCCGACTTTGGTCTGTCTGCAGTTTACAAACTAAAGGAAACGGGTCGAACGCGTACCCTGAGCGAGCGCTGTGGCAGCTTGCCATACATTGCTCCCGAAGTGTGTGCAGCGGTGCAATAAAATTTTGATTCTTAACTCTCAAACCGGTAACTGTGCCTTCTAGTTAAATTCGGACGAGCCATACTATGCAGAACCAATTGATGCATGGGGTATCGGTGTAATTCTCTATGCTATGTTGGCTGGAAGTGCGGCTACTCGACCTACGATGCTGTGACTGGCCATTACTAATATACCCCTTCTTCTCAGATACACCCTGGGACGAACCTACCGCACACAGCCCAGAATACCGCCGGTATATTTCGGGTGCGATCTTCGACGAGCCACCATGGAGCCGGTTTAGCAACGATGCATTATGTGTGTATATGATCTCATCTGACAATGGGTCGCTTAGATATATTTTTCCAGCACTCATCTGTGGACTTTTGACGGTAGAGCCGCGGGACCGGCTGACACTTGCAGATGCATTTCAGCATCCCTGGTGCATGCGGCAGGTCATATGTCTCTTACGATAGATTAATGCTCACGCTATGGATTCTAGGCCGAGTCAGCTGGCGAGTCAAGGTGCCACCGTGTTGGCAGAACAACTAACAGAACCCTTACGTGAAAATGGAGATTTCGATCTTGCCTCACCAAACTTAGCAGGGTCTGTCAATCACTTCCCGCAGCATAGGAATGATGCGGTAACACTCAATTATCTTAGGCACGTCCAGGATGAGGACGGGGATGAAATGATGGCTTCTGTGCCTCAAGTCTCTCAATTCACACAGTCGCTGATGCTTTTTGTAAGTTGCTATCTCATACATGACATATCTCAATTTGGTCCCTTGCCGACATTAATGTCTTCAGTCTCAAACGCAATCCGGCAGCCGGTATACACCTCACCTGACGCGGTTTTACGCCTCATTGGGTCATACGTTGCTCATATCACTGATCCAAGAGAGTCTAGAGGCACTCAACGTCAAGTGTAAGGCCGCGCCATCTGTTGAAGGTCAAGATGGACCACTTCGTCTCCGCATAGGCGGGTATGATGCTCGGAAGGTGATGTTCAAAGGCTGGGTCGAGGTAGAGCATTTTACATATAGGGAGAGCATTGGCAGCTACTGCGTCATGCAAAGGGACGTGGTAAGTATCCACAAGTCGTTCAAGTGATGACAACTCAGTTGGTCGACAGGGGAGCCCGATCTCATGGCGACAGCTATGGAAGGCGCTTATAAACTCGCCAAACGTTGAGCCGCACGTGCTCCGCAAGTAAAACCGGGTTTCACGAGCAAAGGGGGACCAAGACCATCAAATCAACAATGTGCGTACACCATAAATATACCCTCATGTAGAACGTATATATATAAATACGTTCACGGATTTCTAACAAATTTTGTGGGAGCTCCGTTGCGTCTCATGACACCGATATTCACTGCCAGGATATATAAGCTATGAACTTGAAGAATTGAATTTTAGGCTGCTGACCTGGACGCCGTTCCCATCTATGTTTCTTGGCAGTGACGCCTGTGAGCGCTAGACTACGATCAAAAAACTTCTGAGTTTCTGTAGATGGGATCGTGGAAGCCCCAGGCTGAGTCACTCCTGACCCCAACGTCCTGATCGCACGCGAGCTTAATGGAACCCATCAACACAAAGCGCTTCAGTGGAATGAAACGGTGATAACCTACCCAATGAGTATATCCTTTGATGAACTATGGGTGCGGGTGCGTTTCCTAGCTTTGCGTGGCATATCAGCAAATGTTCGGTGTTTCGGTGTAGTTGTTGTTGATTTGGAGAAGGCAGATGTGAACAGATGGTCAGGAAGGTGATTCGGATTACTCTTTGGCCTTGCTGATTCTGTAATATCTGCCATGTCCATTTCTTCGTCGTTACCGTCTTCATCATCTTCCATCTCTGCTTCCTGCATGGCCTTGTGCATTCTAAGTTCCAAGTTGCTGTCACCTCCACGCTCATCTTTTCTCTTCTTGCTCCTTTCTGCTTGTTCTTTTAGCCTCTGATCACGCTCTTTATTTCGTAGTCGTTTTTTCTGCTTCTCCGCGGCGTGTAATTGTTTAAATGTTTCGTCCACGTTTTTCGCATGTTGTCTTGATTGAGAAAGAGATATGCTCTCTGGTCCATCTCCTTCGTCACTACTACTAGATCCAGAGTCCGAAAAAGCTGGAGCCATTCTCGTTGTAAAGTAAAATATCTTCGGCGCCTAAGCCAAGGGTAAATCCTAAATTGCTCAACAATTTCTCACGATGCCTTGCTGGCAGCTGAAGCAAGGCTTGCCCAAGCCTCTGAAACCTGCATTACAGTGCAACTTTTCTCTGCGACCGAACGGACTTTCTTCATGTTCTCACTCTCAGGGGCTATCGCCAATGAGTAAAATAAACGAGATCTGCAATATCGTTCTATACGGTAGTTCGGCGATAATTCCCCCGTGGTTTACTCAGACTCGATAACCGTATCCTCGAAACCCGAAATCTTCAATACATTTGATGAACTAGACCTGTTCCCCAAGTTTTACCCATTCGAACAAGATGCATAGCCATAGGATCCAAAGTTTTGGCCCATACATTATACATAGCTTGCAATCTGGTTCACTGGTTCACTGGAGCCTAACAGATATATCCCCGGCTGGGCTACTTTTGTACACAAAGGTCCGATTAAAGTCCTACTATTACTTTCGAATGTGGTTTCTATCAGCGATTGAAGAACGTCTTCGATGCAGAACTATGTCATTGGCCATGCACTTCATCCTTACACCTCCTTTTGAGCGGTCTAACATACAGATCCAGGAACACTGGATGGCCACGTTTGCAGTGATCTGAGCTCGGCGATCAACTCATGATCGTGACTTCTTTCAATTTCATGACGGAACGGAGTTGGCGGGCTTCATCATAAGACGGGTGCTTTTCCAAGCGATTAAAACCTACGTGGGAAAACATACGGTTCATCAAGCTATGCATTGCATAGCATCATATTTCTAATATATAGGTACATATAGGTTTGCAAGCGCTGATAGATCCTATAGATCCTCGCCGGGAATAGTTCAATTGAGTGGATACGAGACTGGAGAATCCGAGTCACTAGCCCCTGGCGCCTGTCCCCCCTTCCTGCCACGTGAGACATCGCATCCTTTTACTACCGGGCTCTGAGTTCGAGGTCTGATGCGATCAGGGCTGGACTTTATCCAAAGCTTTCTTGCCCACAATCTAGAATGGAGTACCAGTCGCGTGGTTCAGGCTTCACTGGGACGAACCATCGCATTTCGGCGTTCCCGGTATCAACCTGACTATCCGAGCTTGTGCGGCCAAACACACCCTCGGAAATGCCCTTTTATGATTCGATCCTGTGCGTGGGATCAGCCCGTCTTTCGTTGCTTTCTATCATTCCCTGGGCAATCCATACTTTCTTTGGGATCTCCAATTCGAGTAGTTACCCCTGGGCCGCATCCGACTAGTTTCATGTTGTTCTACAACCGTTCATCTCCCATCTTTGCCATAAGAATGGAGATGGTCCAAGTGGCGCAATTCACGTGAAGACTATCATGAATCGTTTAAATAGCCTCGTATGTTCAGCTACTGGCACGCCCCTACCATACCACTACTTGGCCCCTCCAACCTTCACAATGTTGACCACTCTACTGGCACTCGGCCTTCTACTTCACATAGTCCAGCGACTGTTCAAACACCTCTTTACTAGGTCTCCGTTCGATGGCATTCCAGGACCACAACCAGAATCTTGGCTCAAAGGTAGATTTCTTACTTGCTGTTTGCAAGGATGCAATTAATGGCAATGTCATACATCTAGGTAACCTGGGCCAGTTATTCAATTCTAAAGGCCTATCGTTCCATCTGGACCTAGTTCAGCGCTTTGGGGGCGTTGTCAAAGTATACGGGTTTTTCGGGGCAAGCCTTGATTTGATCTTGAGTTTCGTGCAACTACTTATAACTGTGATCAGGACGAACAACTTTATGTTTCAGACCCAAGGGCCCTCCAAAGTATCGTGGTTAAAGACCAAGATGCTTTTGAAGAAACCCCAGTCTTTGTAGAGTAATCATCCAACTCATCTTGTTGTGCTCAGCTAACGACCCTTCCAGAACAAACAAAGCTATTTTTGGACCGGGGTTAGTCGCAACAATTGGTTAGTCTACTCGCCAATTGATCTGCAAACTTAGCTGAAACTGCCACTTTTGCAGGCGACCATCACAAGAAGCAGCGGAAGATCGTCAGCCCTGTATTCTCAGTGGCCCAGCTGCGACAACTAACTCCAATAATCTACGAAGTGGCTGGCAAGGTATCTAGTAATATTCTCTGCGGTGGTTACGAGGTATTGATTTTGAACTTCTTTACTTAGCTGACAGACGTCCTTGAAAGGGAGGTTGTCCAACGCAAAGGGGAGAATGGACAAAGTGTATTGGACATGTCGGAATGGATGTCACGCGTCGCATTGGAGACCGTAGGCCGGACTATACTAGGATATTCATTTGATCCACTCGACTCACCCTATAACAACCCATACACCTCAGCAGTCAAAGAACTGATGTACGTAGTTGATACTACTTGTTGTGCGGCTGAATATTTTGACATGACTTTTTTAGCCCAACCATCTTTTCACTTTCTCTCGTGCGCCAATTTGCGCCATTTCTTTCGAGACTGGGTCCACCTGCTTTCCGAAGGAAGCTCGTCGAATGGATACCTAATCAGGCAGTCCAAAAGGTGAAGAACATGTCGGATGTTATGCATGAAACAGCACAGGAAATCTTGCGACGAAAACGGACCGCGATCACCCAAGAGCTTGAATCTGGGTCCACAGATTCGCTTCGAGCTAAGGATATCATCAGCGTCTTACGTAAGGATCTTTATTTGTGGTTGAAAAAACCGAAGTTCTGATGTTTCTAATATCATCAGTCCGCGCCAACAGTCAAGCACCGGACAATGAAAAACTCAGTGAAGCAGAATTGACGGGGCAGATGACGTGTGTCGACATTGCTGATTGACCGTCGAACAATTGCTGATTCGTTCACACAGCGTCTTAATTTTTGGGGCACAAGATACCACGTCAGCGGCACTTTCCAGGATTCTGCATTTACTCTCAGTCAATACAACAGTCCAAGCTGACGTTCGGAACGAGATCCGTAGCAAACTCCGCGAGAGGCGGACTGAGGGTGACCTATCTGACCTTCTGGGTTATGACGATGTCATGGCGTTACCAATACTAGATGCCGTGATAAAAGAAACTCTTAGACTGTATGCTATCATTCGATGACTCACAAGCGTCGATCTGTGCTTACCCGGCTTCACTAGGTACCCACCCGTACCTTTTGTCCGTCGAACGTAAGTTGTCATTATGCGCTTGACTCGTTCTCGTCAACTGACCCGTTATTCAAGCGCCGTCAAGGAAAGGACCATTCCGTATATGGCTAGTGACGATGCGCTTCACCCGATGTCGGTAACAATACCAGTTGGAACTACACTTTTTGTTGGCATTGCAGGCAGTAATCGCCTCGAGTCAGTCTGGGGTCCTGATGCATTAGAATGGAAACCTTCTAGATGGCTGACAGAGGGCGCTGTGGCGGCAAACTCCAGACCACGCCTTCCCGGAATTTATGGAGGAATGTAAGTCAAGCTTACACGATGGAGAGGTTTCTTCCTTACTGATCATGCCCCCAGGATGTCCTTTCTTGGTGGTGGAAGATCATGCGTGTAAGCTTTGATCACCTCTTAATACACCTGTCAGCCTGACATTGACTCATACAGGGGATACAAATTTGCCCAACTTGAAATGAGTATGCAACTCTCCCATCTTCCATGCAATACGGACCGCTTATTCCACGCTTTAGAAATCCTGCTATCTGTCCTGCTCGCAAAATACGAGTTTTCTTCAACAGACGACAAGATCGTGTGGAACTTGTCTCAAATCATTTCTCCTTCAGTGCAAACAACTGAAACAACCTCTGATGGAGAGACTACTGAAGAGAAGAAAGGTCTCCCGCTAATCGTTCGTTTCAACAACGAAGAACAATAGATGACAAAGCCCTTTATTCAATTCACGCATCAACTTATATGATTCTACTCATTACTTACTGTATTTTAGCCATCTGCATCACTACCCGTATTACAATATTTAGCTTCTAGATAGTTACCTACTCAACTAATTCTTGTCGTAGCACATGTTACTCTGACTGATGTGGGAAGACGAAACTCGTGGTGCCTATTAAGGTCCCGCTTCGCAGATCAAGTCGACGCTGCTAGTACTGTTCGTATCATGTGTTTTAATAGCCTGAAACGATATGGACCACAACGACTTGTTATCTCAGGGACAGCAGCGGCGTGGCCTTCTGCGATTGGAAGCAGAATGAACTATTCATACGTGACATGAAACGGGCATAAGGGTAACTTCGAGCTTCTAGAAGCTAAGGTATAAAAACATCTGTATGATACTATCCATGTAGTACCTATCGGTAACCTTCTCCGATCACTACGTAATCTCTTTTTTCAAGAGATTGGCAGCCTGATCACCCATGAGCTCCAAGACTTTTTCATTGTCCTTTAGTCTTTGCAGAAATGCAATACTCTCTTGAACCTCGGTTTGTCGCTTCTGGGTCAACACAAGGCTTTCCACTTTCGTCACGTAGAGTCCTTCAAAAGGACTAGTGTGAACGGTGAACGAGACTAAATCGCGGGCAGCTTCGAGGCATGTTCCGATCTCTGTGCGTTGAGGCTCAGCCATTCGAAAGAAGTGGTGGGGAAGGGACTTGTCTTCTATAAAGGCGTCGATGGCTTGACAGTCTTGACACCCACACCCGATGGAACGAATTTCGACCTCTGTTTGGACAGGCGGGAGGGCACCCTCGATATAAATCTGTACAAGAGACCGAAAAAATGTATCAAAAGGAGCAGATGAGATTGTGAGATTGTGCTTGTGAAGTACAGCAACAGTATTCTCGAAGAGCTGAGCATAACACGTTCGAATTTGGGATTTGACTTCAGCGTCAATCATGCGAGACAGTCTGGCGCATTGGTGAATATATCCTACAGTTAGACAGACATCGACAAACGTGGTGAGTCGATCGAGCTCGACTGTTTCGTATGGCAGATGTGAGGCGGGGTCAGAGCATTCATCCCAGATTTTCCAGATAGAGTCAAGACATTGCTGAATTATCGAATCGTATCGGGTATGTTCAGATACCTTCTCCGCGCCTGGAGGAGGGACCACGTCTGGAATGGCGTCCTTGTTGTCATGTAATGCCTTGACAAATTCAACAAGGAAGGCGGATGTATCCCAACTGGAATTACGCTGTGTTAGCTGTGGTAAGATTCTCCAGAAGAATTAGCCAAAGAACAGCCCTGAGATATGGATAAAGGGACGTACGTTTCAAGTAAAAAAATGGCGCCCTTCTTCGTTCCTATATCAATAACATATGGAATGTCATTGAGGTCGCAAAGGCGGTAGGCTTCGAAGATACACCGCTCTTGCGCAGAGCACCAAGATTTTTTGACTGAGGCTTGGTCTTCCGCAGTCATAACCGACAGCAAGGAATTTAGAAAGTCAATGCGTTTTGCTATAGATAAATCTTTGTCCCCCAAAAATATTTCAAACCTGGCAAAGATTGGGATATAACAAACAAAAGCCACAGAAACATACATACTGTGTCTTGATATCTTGAAAGTCAAAGACTTGCCAAGCATCGACAAATTTTTTTTCAGATACACTCAGGCCGATCTTTTCCCACATCTTAACGTTTTTCCATTCGATAGCATAGTCCACCATACGAGCTAATACTTCCTGGCCATGAAGATCTGAGGCCCAGGTGGTGGAAACGATGGTGTCCGCGATCCTTCTGTCTCGTGCGGTTGGAAATCCAGGATTTGCTGCGTCCAGCTTATTCATAGTATATTTGAGGCCACCGACATGACGATATATATCAGGGTTTATGTTGGATTCAGGAATGAGAATTAGAACAGCACGGTAATACCCTGTCGGAAGAAGTCAGTAAGGTGTTGCCGAATAATTGGTTGACACACAGTGTTCACGACCCCTGGGCTCCGGACCCTATAATGCCTCAATGAGTGAGTGTTTGCTAGAGGTCGATGTAAAAACTACGAACATTGCCGGCGTATCCGGGAGCGGAAAAATCGTC
Source organism: Calocybe gangraenosa (assembly GCA_018221785.1). Classification (NCBI taxonomy): domain Eukaryota; kingdom Fungi; phylum Basidiomycota; class Agaricomycetes; order Agaricales; family Lyophyllaceae; genus Calocybe; species Calocybe gangraenosa. The sequence continues at coordinate 36,015 of JABCKK010007963.1, forward strand.
GGGCTTCTCATCCAAGAATGCGTCTGAAGGTACCAAGACCCCCGTCTTGAAAATGTTCAGATTTTTAGTACGAAGACGATGTCCATCTAAATCGACTAGGTGTTGTATAGTAAGTTTAGATTCTGTGTATTCTCTAGTAAAGCGCGTAAGCTCGATACTACTAACCTACAGGGATCAACAATCAACTTACAGGATAAATCCGGAGAGCGGATCGTCGTCATCCGGCGGAATTTCATGATCAACACCATCCTCACCGGGGCCGTGTAGATGTAATGTAACCCTTGCAAGGAAGCCAGAAAATCCTAGTTCGTCCATGATGGGTCTAAGGTGCGCCATTAGGAGGGCATCTTCGCCTTTAAGACTGTTCGAGCCGATGGAGAGATTAGAGTTGGTATACTGGTGTTTAAGCCGACACGCAATGCAATTCCGCCTACCCCATCCTCGTGGGTCCGATACTGGGAAGCTGTTCCATCTGCTCAGAACAGAACGAAACTCAGAGCTCATAGTCTGAGATATCTGAGGTTGATGAGTAAGGTTTGGCGACGTGTTAATAAGATTATAAGATAGAGCAAGTCGGTAGCCAGATGTAATTGGTTTTAACTTCGTGTATGACATCTGTATACCAGGCGAGAACCGAAGTACCGGAATTGGAATATTGGGCTGAATCAACGATATATGTTTCCCGATCATATTTGAGGTGGATTTGGCCTCCAGTAAAGGATGACGGAAGGACAATAATGACTGTCGCAACCATTCCCGGTGTTTTTTCCGTACTGTTCGTGGCCATGGTCAAGATTTTGCGTATAAGTTTGAAAAATACCTACTCTTGATGAGGGAGGAAGCTGTCGCATGGATTCGATAAACGGTTGCAATGACTGATGAAGGGACTGCTTACTGGGAGCCAGTCTCATATAGTAGAAGCTTGTAAATTTCGCATTTTGGGGGAGTAGCGGATGGCCCAATTCCCAGCCCTTTGCAAACGTTGTTCACAATCGTGTCATCGATATACGTCTGCCAGGCTGGATTGTCAAATTTTATGTTGGTAGGATCTATTTCCCAGGTATCTCGAACGGAGGTGTCTACTACCGTCTTGTTTCCCATACCGAACGGGGCCTGAGCTGCGCATGCTTTAAGCGCCAATGCGTCTTTCTGGCTCAGAGGAAGGCTTATGGGCCCAGTTCCCTCGATGTTGAGGCATGGGTCAGGAGCTGTCGCTTCCTTCTCGTAAAAGTAAAACTTGCGTTGACAATTGAGAGTGAACGAGTCAATAGCATCTTCAAATTGTTTCTGCACGGAATGGTAAGAGAGGAAGTTAGGTAGACACTGGCACTTACACAAATAGTCTTGAACTGCCTCGCATCGGGATGTGATGGCATCTCTTACTTGGGCGTGTATATCATCCCCAAACCGAGCCTCGCTGGGGGTTGGGATGACGTAAGCGGACGTAAGCTGGGCGAGGTGAGGCTGTGAGGGGAAAAAAATTGGGCCTCACTGGGAGTTGAACCCAGGACCTCCTCGAAGTTGGTTTCCCAAACGAGGAATCATACTACTAGACCATAAGGCCATGTTATAAGGCTTAATTATATAGTATATGTACGCGTTATCAAGGACCATAACTAGAAGAAATGATGGACCGCATCCCATGCCTCACCGAGCCCTTGACACAATCACCACGTTTCTTTTGAATAACAAAGCGTTTCGTTAATTTAATTTGTAAAGCAACAAGGTCGTCGGAAATAACAAATGCTCTAGGGCCGCTTTGATTTTCTGGATCCCAACATCAACGTTTAGCGCTATCGATAGGATCATTGAGTTGGTGGACTGCGTTGATATGTGTGAGTCGCAGTGCTAGAAAAGCATGTTTAGACACTACTAGATAACCTAAACACCACCGCGTGCTATTGACAGAAATGTCATGTCAAAAGTTGCCGCGTTTTCGCAGCGTGTGGTGGTTTAAGTTTTGTGGAAGCTCGTCCCTGAATACGGCTCGGAAATTCTTGATGAAATATCTTATTTCGTGACTAGGATCTAGTGGAACTGCACATACTGGATTTGCCTTTCGTTGCTTTTCGAGTGCCTTTTTTCTGATGAGGAGATCTTTACAGTGCAAGGTGCAAGGTCTAACCCAAGTGTTCTGCGGATGGTTCCGATCAGATCAGATCCTGATACACATCAGGGGCTATTTGTCGCCATGTCCCCAAGAAAACCTAAATCCAGGGTTAAGGTTAGAACACGTTCCTGATGATCGAAATTTGGGGCTACAGAAGCCTTGGACTTGGTTCTTTACATCCGGGCAAGGCCAGTTTGCCCTTTGTCTTCTCAACTCCTTAACACACCATCAACTTTCACAACGTCGACGCGCCATGGAGGCTTGAGTTGCTGAGGTCCACAGGAACCTCCCCTCCTCAAACCACTTTTCTCTCTAATCCAGGGCACTCCTACCGAAATTCAGCCGGTACAAGGACGTCGAACCTAAAAAGTTTAACTACAATCTGCATGAAAGGGCCTCAGTCAAATCGAGATGGACTATTTTAACCAGGAACGGCAGGAGTTGGAGATAACAGCTCTCAAGTCAATCTACGAAGAGAACTTCTTCGAAACTCCACCCCCAAAGGCATGGAAGGTTCGTTACCGAATGCTCTGCTTCGGTCTATTTTCATACCTAGTTTCTTTTTTGAAGGGTGCCGCACGTCTGCCGGAATTTACTATTCGTGTGGTACACCCGGCTAATGAAACAGTCAGCTTTCATCTAAACGTGAAGTAGGCTTGTATTCCTGGCCTGCAGGCATCACGCTCTAAAACACATGTTCACAGGTTGCCGAAAACTTACCCCACTCTGGCATGCCCTATTTTTACGATACAGAAGTCCACAAGTGGTCTGAATAACGAACAAATCACGACACTATCCCATAACATAGCTACCGAAGCTCAAAGGTCCCGGGGATCAGAAATGGTTTTCCAGGTATGCACCTTTTGCTTTGTTTCTTGGCTCCAATGTCATTAATTTCTATCTAGATTGCTGACTTCTGCCAAGACTGGATGCAACAGCAAGTCGAGCCTCCAAACGAGACACTTGGCTCTTTAGCGTCGCAAATGACACAGCGAGCAATAGACGAGGAACGGGTAGGTATTGCGTCTCGTTGTAACGTCTAGATATTGATGATCGTCTAAGGCGCGGAAACAACGAGAAGCCGAAGAGGCTGACCGCATAGCGCATGAGGCGCGCGAGAGAGAGGAACAGTTTAGGGAAGAAGCGATGAGACAATTAGCCGTCAGAGAACAGCAATATAAAGCTAGAAAGCGAGCAAATTCGGAAGCTACTGAGATGCCAACATCTGCAGACACTATGACGGAATCATTCAATCATAATGTTGAAGTTAATGGTGTAACGTTCAACACTGTAAGGTTGTTCCATCCACGACATGGTGAGTTTTGTCCGTATATAACCATGTTGCACTTTAGTCTGATGATATTAGAATCACTGGGAACGGTTTACTTGGCTGATCCAATATGCGATGACATCAACACGACACTACCACTGGAGCTTTACATGGTTACGTTTTTCTCCCATTATTATACTACAACTCAAGGTTGGATGATAGTTTTATTATGCTCGAAGTATCCCTCATGTAGTTCAATAGGCCGTAAGAAACTCAAGCAAGTGGAGGCCGAGATACAACGGTTAACGACAATCCGTCATCCTAACCACACAAGTGTCTTCGCCGTCAAGCTCACCCAGCCACACTCCAGCGGGCCTTCACAGTTAATGGTTTTATCGGAGCAAGCTCCTCCTCTGACCTTACAGGACGTACTCGAAGATTGTCAGTTTCTTCGCGAAGACCGCGCCTCCGTATTTTTCTTTCCTTATCACGTTCGAACCATCTCTAATGCCTGACATCTGGATAGGAATACCTAGCTCAAATCTTAGCTGGATTGAACGCAATCCATGCAGGCGACCTTGTTCACCGAGGAATCAATTCACGTTGCATTGGACTTGCATCTGGTGATCGGTTAGGACAGTCAAAACAAATCAAACTCGGCCGGGTTGGGTTCCCGACGCGCCTTTTGGACCTTCATAGATCTAATCCATTTGGAACAAACTTTCCAGCCATTGAGGAGCTCCAGATACCGGACGGATGGTGAACGACATTCGCAATCACAGCTAAGCACTCTACTAAACAATTATCATGTAGGCTTTCGAGAGATGAAAAGAACGAATCTTCCCTCTTATATACGCGGCAACGTGACATCCACGCGGTCGGAATTGTTCTGCTCCAGATGCTTTTAGGCTTAGACGTCACAGAGAAATACACAAATGTACATGAAGCGATACAATCTTGTAAGCGACATGTTAAACGTAGCTGGACGTCCTCTTGTCTGACTATCGACTGTGCTAGTATCCATGTCATCCTCGCTGGCTAGACAAGCTACAAATATGATACTCCCTTCCAAGAAGACGCACGCATCTTGCCTAAGTCTGTTGGGCGATCTTGCCGAGACCTCGCTTCAACTTCAAAACGGTTCGAGAACCCCATCTAAAATGGCCTCAATGCCAACGTACGCAGACCCCAGGACGCCGATGCCCCCGATGCACCAGGGTTCGCCCGAAGGACCCTCTTACTTCCCGCCGTCCCGGGCCCAACATGTCAGTCGATGGAAGGAAGATTGGGAAGAGCTAGAACTCTTGGTTTGTTTTGCAATCTTACTCGTTCTTCCAAACTCTTATACTGGTTCAATGCAGGGCAAAGGGGCTTTTGGGTCAGTAGTCAAAGCTAGGAACAAAATTGATAGCCGTATCTATGCAGGTAACGCTCATATCTCACGATCTACAACAAGGAAACACAATAACGCTTGCCTCTAGTCAAGAAGGTACGGCTAAAAACCGAGCGAAGCGATGTTAGGATCTTTCGAGAAGTAAACGCTCTGAGTAGACTTTCTCATCGTTTCATCGTGCGCTACTTCACCACGTGGGTCGAAATATCCGACGATCCGATGTCTACTACCGTTTCCGATGATTCAGAGACTGAATCTGGAACAGGCGAGGGCATGACCTCCGTACCCAACTCGAGCGAGCGTTGCCTGCCTACCAATGGCGGCGGTTTAACGATAGACTTTGATGATTTTACCGATCGCCACTCGCTCTCCTCAAAGTCGTCGTTCCCCAGTATCCACTTTGCTAATGCGTCATCACCAGGTGCTGGAGAATCCAGTGGAAGCGATGATGATGGACTAGAGAACTTATTCACGCCTATGGCAGCTAACACGCCTACTATCCCACCTATGACGCAATCCCGCACACTTTATATCCAGATGGTATTGAATGCTCATTGTTCGCTTGTTCTGCTGAATGTCTGACCGTGATCCAGGAATTTGTTGAACGCCAGACCCTCAAAGAGGTAAATTCAGGATCTTTTTGTACGAAAAAGAATTCGAGTTGATTAGGGTATGATATAATCAGCGCATCGATGAAGGTATCAACGAAGATGAAGCCTGGCGATTGTTCCAACAGATCGTCGACGCACTTGTACACATGTCAACACTTTCGATTTTACATCGGGATATCAAGCTCACGAATATCTTCATTGGTGAATATCAGCTTTTTTCAAGACTCTTTCATCTTGCTGAAGATACACGTTCCAAAGATGCGAAAGGTGATTGTAAAGGTATGCATGTATCTAGTGCGAGATTATTGGAGACCTATCAAGCCGCTATCTACTAGTTGGTGACTTTGGTCTAGCGACATCAAGCCTCGCAGCTGTGGATCCATCAGACGTGTCCAAAGCCACGGTCACGGAGGACATGACACTAGGTAAAGCACGCCTTCTTACCTCTTGGAATAAAATGACAAACCGTCATCAGAGGTCGGAACCAGATTGTATATCGCGCCTGAGGTCCAATCAAGGAAGCGTGGACCCAGGAACCATAATAAGGCCGACATGTATAGTCTTGGTGTAGGTTCAACAAGGCACCCAGATGTTATGCACAACTCATACCACCCATCCAGATTGTCTTCTTCGAAATGAACTACACATTCTCCACAGGAGCTGAACGCATTGCCGTCATTGAGGACTTGAGGAAACCCGAGATATTTTTCCCCCACAGCTGGGATCCACATCGTACGCGGCAACGTGAAAGTGAGTGCTTCCAAACAAAAACGATAGGATCCTTGTTTAATACCTGAGCAGTTATTACTTGGCTACTTCAGCACCGCCCAGAAGACCGTCCAACGGCATTGGAGCTTTCTCAGAGCCCCTTGGTTCCTCAAAGACTGGAAGACGAATATTTCAAGGGAGCCCTAAGCTTAATGAGTTAGTTTCTAGATCTTGGCTACTTCAAATTCTATTGCTTATCGTTCATATCAGCCAAGGCAGATTCACCCCATCAGCAGGCTGTCCTCAGCTCGCTTTTCAGCCAACCGCCCAGGCCAAGCCGCGGATTCATCTATGATCTCGAAGCTGATATGCCTGAGCACGCAGCGTTGAACGACATTGTCCAAGAACGTCTTGCTGCCATCTTTCGACTTCATGGGGCTGTCGATATGGAACCCCCTTTGATTATGCCCGTGATGGATGCGGAAGATGAGAGCCGAAAAGCTACGTTCATCGACCGACATGGAGATGTTGTCACCCTGCCAGACAACTTGATTGTCCCCTTCGCAAGGCTCGCGGCCCGTGGAAAGATCAGCAGGATCAAGCGGTACCACATAGGCAATATCTTCCGACCAAAGTAAGTTTTCTTTCTGATTTGAGGTGTGCTTTGCGCTCACAATGCATGGCTAAGCCCTGTCGCGGGTCACCCTAAGGTCCAAAAAGCGGCCATCTTTGATATCATTACATACGATCTCGAATCTGGGCCCATTGCAGCTGGTGCTGAACTTATCGCCGTTGCCAATGACTGCCTCGGAAACTTCCCAAATCTGGCCTCTAACTACGATATCCATGTCTCACATTCAAGCAGTATGTTTCTTTCAAACGTACATCTTACTCAACTCATACCAATGCTTCGTTTCTAGTCATAGAGGAGATTCTTAGCCGACTGCCTTCTGGACAGCGAAGTGCAGTCGTCGATATCCTTAGCCAGCCAAAGTCTTCGTCGTCCCAGAAACGGGCTCTTCTATTAAAACGGGGCCTCCTTCGAAGCACAGCAGATGAACTCGAATTGTTGTCGGAAATAGGCAGGTCTACTACCCAGTCATTCTCGAACTAACCCCCTAAATGTACCTTAGACGAGGATGTAGATGCATTCATGGCACGCGTGGAGAGAATATCCCCCCAACTTATGAGCCTGCTAGACCCGTATGTTCAAGAAGTGAAGAAAACAGTAGAACTCGCTAAAGCGACCAAGGTCACCGGACCCGTCTATTTCCATCCTTTGATGCTAGGCAGCCATCATGCTCATTTCATGGACGGAATATTGGTCGAGGTAGCTCGGAAGAACAAGCTTACAGACGTCCTCGCAGCTGGCGGACGGTGAGTTCCTTTTCTGTAAACCTCCGCGTGAAACCCATGTCCTGCGTTATAGCTACGACAATTTAATCGGCCGCCACGCTCCGCTCAAATCTCAAACCCAAACAACATGCGCTATGGGAATACAAATCGCTGCAGAGAAGATTACTCTGGCGTTAGCCTCATACCAAAGCTCTTCTGTGAAAGCCTTAGTAAAGGAAGAACGCTCCTTCGGATACTGGAGTCCTCGCAGGTGTGATGTATACGTCGTCTCATATCATCCTGGCCATCTTCACGAGCGCCTGGAGGTCGTATCATACCTTTGGCAAAACAACATCAGCGCCGATCTAATGTACGAGTCGGGTCTACCTGATGCGGATCACGAGAACCATGTTGATATGTGCGCGAGAGAGGGAATACTGTACGTAGTTTTATCCCAGCTGATACCCAAGGGCTTCAACCAATGTATCGCATCAGGTTCACTGTGTACCCCCGTCCACGCGCCCTGCGCAGAGATCAAGCTGCCTTCAAGGTGAAAAGCATCTTGAGAGGATCTGAAATAGATTGTTTGTGTTATCCATGCCTTGTATGCTGTATAGGACTAAACTAGTGTTCTACCAGTGTCGCGACAGGAATTGGTGGGGTGGCTGCAACATGAAATTGCAGAACAGAAGCGGATAGACCTCGCGACTTCTGAGGCCTCCACTATTTTGGACGCTACATCACATGCTCTTCCATCCAAAGAGGCGAATACCACGTCGGGCCTTCAACTCCTACTACCACCAGCGGATATCAAGAAACAGCGCAAGCATGTCAGGCAGCTTTTTCATGATCGTGGTAAGCCCGTACTACAATTGCAGAGTACTCCAGCAGTTCATGGATATCGTTCAGCCTTCGAGACGGGTGCTGAACTTAAATCAGCATTCCAAGCAGGCTTACCAACCCTCGCAGTTGATGTACCACCATTAACGTTTGACTCAATGACAAGAAGTTCTTCATGGATCACGGAAGAAGAACCATGGAAATCCATTTTATCGTCGTTTTCAACATCACATACCGCCTATGCTCACCAGATTCGTGAAGCAGCAGCGAAGCGGAAATCCGAAGGCCACCGCTTTTTGCTCCTTTTCGCTGTTCGTGAAGAGCGCGTTCAGCTTCTCAATCTATCACAAAACATACGGGACGTATCTAATTAGATAGATCATCCATGTATCACGAACTCACTGTACAAGCCTTGTCTTTAACGCCACCCGATTTTATAATACGCATATTCTATCTGATCTGAACCCAGGCCGCTGCCTGCATCGCAAAGGATGGTTTCTTTGGCAACAACTCTGAGATCCGCCACTGTGCAGGTAGAATCAGGTGTTTGGACTCCAAACACAGCATCAACAGTGCTGGACTCGAAGGAATGAGTTGAGCGTAAAGGTATCATCAGGTGAAACAAAGGATCCATGTCATGGGATGGTTTACGCAGCAGTCTCTTGAGACAGGACTTGATCCAGATAGCATGTTGGGCCTCGTATACGATGTCGGCACCCAGCACAAGATCAAACGGCAGATCCAAAGATGGACCGCCATTATTTTCTGTATCAGCGAAATGCGACCAGTCGAGAAAATGGGAAGATATGTTGACCAACTCAGAGGAAGGAAAGTTGGCGTCAATATTGGATTTGAGATTATCGAGAACTGATGGGTAGTAATCCGTTGCGATGACGGTGGCCGGTTTTTCTATGGGTGCTAGACTCTCCAGCAACTTGCCCACTACCAAGCTAACGAGGCCTGTGCCAGCTCCAAGTTCCAGGATACGTAACCCCTGGCTCTGGCCACATGTTAGCCCAAAGTTCATAGGATCGTCAAGAATAGCCTCTGCAAGGACACATGCACCTCCCCATGTCTGCGCTCCGACACTGCCATAGTCCCTGTTGTCGAGTGGGACATCCTTGAGGTGTACTTTCAGCATTCGACTTTTCCCCGGCTCTGATCCATGCTCGAAGATAAAGTCTCGAGTTATAACCCCGGCTGCTGATGTCCCAGAGCATACCGCAAGGAGCGATGCAGCATCTGCAATTATATTATCCTTCGTCAGCGTATCTGAAGGGTCGCGTGAGCCGGACATGCCGACTTCCTCGTTCCACCTTTCAGTCAGCGCAACTAGGGTGGTTAACCACCTGATAGCATAAGAGCGTTCAAATGCATCTGCTCTTAGATCATCCAGACCACTCGGAGTGTTCGATGTCGCAAGACGTTTAGAATGAGAAGTTTTTGCAAAAGGTCTACATCGGTGAGAGCCCCGTACCTCAGGGTTATAGATATGCCGTAGATATGTTATTGCTTCGGCCAAGTCTGCTAACTGATAAGACGATATTTGCCGAATTGGTGGGAGTCGAGATGTCGGCGACTGATAAACCATCCTCAAGGTCCTGACGACCTGACGAAGCCCTGGAGACTCGAGTGTTTGTTGATGTTTTAATCCAACTTTGACGCTAGTCGCCAACCATGTCTATACTTCCTTTTGAAATCCTTGAACTCGTACTTGATGATTTAGCGGATGAAAAAGACTCCCTCGCGCAGCTCTCTCTTATATCGCGCGCACTCCTTGAACCATGCCAACGGCGTCTTTACAACTCTGTCTCATTGGATCACACAGCACCACTGTCGCACACAAAGTCTACGGCACTGCAACTTACGCTTGCGGGGAACCCTCTTCTGTCATCATACGTTCAGGACCTTTCTATAGCGTCGTCAAGGTTTGAGCAATATCTAAATTTGCCAAATCTGCGTACATTGTCCATTACTATTCCACAGCCAAGTCGCAATCGGTTGTTTACGCTTTTTGATGAGGTTGCCGAGTGGAGGTCCCTTCCGCCTGGTTTTCAATCCTCCATAAAGCATCTCCTGTCAACACCATTATTAACACACGTCTCTTTCAATAACCTTGCTGAGTTTCCTATCCCCCTTCTCAGTACATGTGTAGACCTCGAATCGCTCACGTTGGAGTGTAAATACAACTCTTTTGTCACCCCCCGGCTAGAGGGCGACATCAAGGACGGGATTTTACCGAGCACTCGGAGCTTACCTGGCAAGCTGGGAAATTCAAATCTCCGGACGTTCAAATTGATTGATCTGGGCGTGCTGGAAGGCCCACAACTCCAGGTCTATCGAGATATCGTGGCGGACCCCTCGTTTCACGTTCTTGAAGAACTTCACTTGTGCTTTTGCATGCGTACGTCACCCGAGGTTGGATCGAGAAATACTGACTCACGAAGGGACCTTTTAGCGCTGTCCAATGAATATCTTTTAGAATTTACGCATATGGCAACGTTGCGATACATCTCATTAAATCTCCATGCCGACGACAGTGCCATGCCATGTTGGCTGCTTCACCTGTTAAGGAGCATGCACTCTCCCACCAACCTAGAGAAGCTGACAATCAACTTGATTGACCACAGTTCACAGCAGCCCTCAGCGATCATGCGCGGGGAGCAGTGGAGAGATGTTGATAAGCTGCTCACAGGACCTTCTTTCCCTTCTTTTCATGAGTTCCTATTGAATATCAAAAAAGATGGTGGAAGGAGGTACAATGATGCGGAGTTGACAACGTTACGCGAGAAGTTGCCAATATTAGGTTCTAAATCGCACTTCACTTTGCTAGACAACTCTAATTAGACATTGCATGGCATGATTTACGAGGTCTGACGCGTGCAGCAGACAAGTGCTCTTCATCGTCATGTTATGTACTATTTTATGGCTGGCCTATGTATGTCAATACCATTTTTTTCGACTCATAAGTAGAGCATTGATCGCACAAGTATTTCAGACGAATCTCTCACCATCTACACATCATCATACTACCTTTTGTGGTCGAACTAATCCCTCGGAAGATCCTAGACAACCTAAGCTTAAACTTTACAAACTACAAGCTACAACATAGGCGACGACCATCATGCTGTCTACAAAAATCCTCAGCTTGGTATTATACGTTCAGCGCCTCTCCACAGTATACACCTTTGCTAAACCCATACGAATTGGATGCTATTACTGTTAGCCGAGGTTCCTCTTCAGGGTGGACGAATCTTCGTGTTGTTGGTGTCCGATCGGCCATCAAGCATCTCTAGAGTATAGAAAGGGTCGAAGACGGTTTGGTTGTCTCGATCGCACAAAGTACCCCCTCACCAGACCAGACCAGCCAACCAAACTAGACTTAGTTTAGTCTACTGATTGCGATGACACAAAGACCCTGAGGGGATGTCGGCGGACTTTCCACTGCCCCTCTTTTCCAACGTTCTAGGAGTTTGGTTTGGGCATTTACCCGAGGATTCCCTGAAAGAGAAAGTCACGACATTGCAGGCATTTTCTAAACGGTTTTACCTGTATTATTGATCAGGCTTCAGGTTGACACGCTCAGGCTGCGTCGTAACCTAAACGCGTACCCAGACAAAAGGGGCCCCTACTTTGTGCTGCTGTACGCCTGGGACGAGCTTCTATTGGTATCGTGTATTGGGGCGGGGCATATTACAGAGATATGAATGTTGTATAGCGAAGGGCAAGAGACTAAAGTCGGGCGTTTCGTCCGTTTTTATCGAATCAGACGAAGCTACATATTCTTGATCCGTGCTCTGATCTTCGTGTTCTGGTAGCTTCTAAATTTGCGACTCAGGTGGGGCAACTAGTACGAGATGACATAAGGTAAGTTGCAAATTAAAACCCAAGACAGACTCCTCTTAGCCATAGCATGTCCATAGCCTACGGCAAGGAGTGATATCTGCAGCATCTGCAATGATATTCTCCTTCGTCAGTCACGGTGCGCCTGAAGGGTCTCGTGAGCCGGACATGCCGACTTCCCCGTTCCACCTTTCAGTCAGCGCACCTAGCGTATATAAACACCTGATAGCATAAGAACGCTCAAATGTATCTGCTCTTATATTATCCAGACCACTCGGAGTGTTTGATGTCTCAAGATCTTTAAAATGAGGAGTTTCTGCATCAGGTATACGTCGGTGAGAGCCCCGTACCTCAGGGTTGTAGATATGCCATAGATATGTTAATACTTGGGCCAATTCTGTTAACCGATATGACGATATTGGTGGGAGTCGAGATGTCGGCGACTGATAAACCATCCTCAAGGCCCTGACAAAGAAACTCTCAGAGACTCGAAGGTTTGTTGACGACGCATTAGGGATTATTTGCAGGCTATTTTGACCGTTTTTCTCCAGTAACTTCAATAATATATGGTCTTGGGGACTTTACATTACTACTTGAAAAGTTACCGCAGTTGGTTTCTCAATTACGCTTCTCTCCTCGGTGTCAAGGTGATGATGTGAAGTCGAGAGATGGCTCATAGCCTATGTGGAAGATAAATCGCACCATACAAAGCCTGGGAGTCACATCCGTGAATTCTTGACAGACACCAGAGTCAACTGTAGGATGCCGCTAGCTTGATACGCAAATCACAGGTATGGATGTGTGCTCAAATCGCCAAGTCAAATTTGCAGCATGATGGCTCAGTTGGTTCAACCAAAGTATAAGCCCAACCAAGCCGTGAGGCTGTAAGTAGGGATCCTGGGAAGTATTAGAGGGGTCATCCGAAATTCGCACGATCAATATAGGCTCAAGCTGCTCACCCTTGCTTCCTCCATGATGACCTGCTCTCCCTTCTTCCCATTCCTAAAACGACAGCAAAAGATAACCTGCTATAGACTTGGACGTTAGGGCTGACGCTCACATCAACACGATTACCCCTCCAACACGGCCATGATCTTCCACGAATTCATGTTGGCCACCGCAGGGGTATCATCAAAATCATTCAAAGTGGGTCGTTAAAGAGATAGTTGCGCAGACGAGGGACGAATCGTAGCAATAATAGTGAGCTATCCCGTTCCTTATTTTGGGCTCTTACTCGTTCACACTATCTTCGAGTTCCAGCGCTATCACGACTGTCAACATTAAGACTACCGACACCGTTTTACGGTGGAGACGTGTAATCTGACTTGCTATGAGCTTTTGAACGTTAACCGCCGATTTCCCGGACCCCCTCGCCGTCATTTTGGTTCCGTTGATGTTTGTTCCTTGGTGGTTAAAACGTTACTGTCGCAGTCAAACCGTCTCAATTGGGGCAACAGTTGTAGCTAAAGGCAATCTGCCAGTGGCCGAAGAAAGCCACCATATCAACCTCTCCCGGCCGCCAATTCTTCTAGGTCGCCGATATGGAAAGCTTCAGCAACTGATGGAGCTCGAAATGGAGGTACCAGTTATACGGTAGGCCAAAAGTATAGGGCGAGGTATGCGGAGTATTTTGGTGTTTTGACTGCTCCGCTATCTACATTCTTGGAGTATCATTGCTTTACATTTCCATCTCGGAGTTCTGAACTCTTTGTAGAGTCTTGTGTCCGTGACCCTATGACGTCGTAACATCATTTTGACTATGTAGGCTCCGGATGACCTTACCACCCTGAACCAAAAGTATCCTTTAGGCCAAAGCTCAATATGAATGGTTACGGCACTTGCACATTTTCCCCGATCTCGAAGATGCTTTAGGCTATGTTGAATGATAAACAGCGATCTCAGCGGCGGATCTTGTGCAGAACATATCGCACTTCAATGCGTCAGAAACTTCTAGTCAAATTATGTAACAGGACTAGTTGTATTTCTTGCCTGGTCACTTTCCATAAACAAGTAGGTTCACATCGGTGGTCATTGACCTTTTGTAGCTCACCCACCTGGGACTGCCCAATCAGCCCATTCCCCTCTCAAATACACCATCCCACTAGTCACTAGCGGCCGTCTTACCGAAACTCGACATCGCTGTCTCCGTGCATGGAGTTTTTACGCCAGTCAAAATCTGGCTGGGTCTATTTTCTCCATCACAAACCTCTGAAGCCGTTTTTTTTTCTACTGGTCGACGGCATTCTAGTCCTGTCCAATGAGAGTGCACCATTCACCCCGGGTATTGTCGGGCCGAATGCTAACCGGTGAAGCGCTGAGGATCTGCCACTTGCTCCTCTTGTTACGGAGCGGGGGGGGGGGGGGGTTGGCTCCGCCTCCGACAAGCGGTTGGTCTAAGGTCTTGTTTTGGACTTTTTTCGGCCCCATTCAACACATCTTTTAACTTTGAGAGCGTATTTCGCCGTCGAT
>JABCKK010007964.1:0-11756 GCA_018221785.1 Calocybe gangraenosa
AGTCTATGACGAGTACGAACGTGCCCTTCGGCATAACAACTCTTTGGACTTTGATGACCTACTTTTGTATGGCGTGAAGCTTTTTAGTCTTCATGAGCACACGGCTTCGTGGTGTAGACATGTACTAGTTGACGAGTTGTAAGTCGGACACTTCCTCCATGATTGTGGTGACCGCATTTATTTTAGCCAGGATACTAATACAACTCAGTACAACCTTGTGGTTTCCCTTGCAATCCAAAAGCATCTCACAGTAGTTGGCGATCCAGATCAGTCAAGTTCGATTTTATCAACTTTCCGTCGACCTACTGGCTAATAAGTTCAATAGTATATGGCTGGCGCTCCGCTGAAATTGGAAATCTAGCCAAGATGTGTAGAGGTGCATCGCGTCACCTAGCTGGGGAGTCGCTCATTAATCGAAATATAAGACTTTCAAGGAGCTCGAAAAATCTTACTAGAACAAAATTATCGGTCCACCGCCGCAATCCTGCGTGCCAGTCTGGCGATAGTCTCACAAGGTTCATCTCTGACAAAGTGAGCTTGTATATATCCTCAAATTCATTTCACAGATAAGGCGCGCATTCAGAAGTCCCTTCATACATTGCATCCTAGTGGCACTATTCCCTTTCTACAAGCGTTTAAGACTGAACATGCGGAGGCGCAGTTCATTGCCATTGAGATTAAGAGAATGATAGCTCACATGGGTGGCGCCATCCGTTGGGGCGATATTGCTATTCTTCGTGAGCATATCTCTATCAATGTTATTCTTCTCCCTGAGGCAGCATTGTATCAAGTTCGTTTCAGCGCCCTTTCTCGTGCCGTTGAAAGCGCTTTGCAGAAAAATGGCATCCCTAGTAAGATCCTGGGTGGTCACAAGTTTTTCGAAAGACAAGAAGTTTGCTTAGTTGGTCCTTTTGCGAGCTCGAATATGGCTGACCGCGACAGCTTAGATTAAAAGTATACTCGCTTACCTTCAACTTATTGATAACCCAAGCTTCAACCCTGCCTTGGTACGTGCAGCCAATGTGCCAACGCGCGGAATCGGAGATAAGGTCTGCACTCTTCACACCGTGCGTGTTGATGTTCGTAATCTTGCGCCGTAGACTTTACAAGAAATTGCCTCAAGAGCTGAGAAGTCCGGAACCTCGCAGCTATCCATCATGGAAGGTATCTGTGACGGTCGGCTCCCTGACATAAAGCCAACGGCAAAACGGAAACTGGTTCCCTTCATAAAGATCATCCGAACGCTGCGTGCTCTTGCGGATCAGGTAAGACACCCTAAAAAGCTTTACATGAATATTCCCTGATACTTTTTATGTGTAGGGAACTTCTCCTGCAGACTTGATTCGTCGATTGATTGACATCGTGGGGTTTGAAAGCTATCTGAGGCAGACGGACCCTGACTGGGAAAGTCGGTGGGAGAATGTGAAGGAATTGATCACATTTGCAAGCGAAGTAGAGGCCGATGTCATGACAGCCAGAAGGAACAGCATGGACGACCCAGATGCCGTAGGGTGAGTTTTCTTTGAAGCAGAAACGACGCTTGGTCAACAAAACAGTCCTAGGGACACTCCGCTTCGACTGTTCCTCCAAGCGTCGATGTTATCCTCTGAAGGTGATAGCCAACATCATGACATCGATAATGTAAGTTACCTTGCCGTTCAGGAACTTCCAGGGCGGCTGAAAACTCACCCAGAAAGTAACTATCACAACCTGTCATGCTGCGAAGGGCCTAGAGTGGCCCGTGGTTATGATTCCATCTAGTAAGTGCTCTATTGTATCACTGTTTTTACCTGAATTTCATCGCTTCTTGTATTAGTTGAGCAGGGCACTTTTCCATTTACCCGGTCTGACGATATAGAAGAAGAGAGGTCAGTTGATTGCATGGTGTTATTTGTGCTGGTATAAATTCTTTTAGACGCTTGCTTTACGTCGCTTGCACTCGCGCTCAGGGCCTTTTATATCTCTCTCGAGCCGAAAGCCGCAACATGGCCGGTGTTACCAAAGAGAGAACGTTGAGTGACTTCATTTCGGCTGTAATTGAAGAGAAACCTGTGAGTATCTTTCAGCGCAGGTATGATAATTTGACAGGATGACTCTAATCTCGAGAAAAAGACCCTGTTTACAGACGTGCAACCGAAATTCCTGCAGGCTGATCAACAGGTCATTTGTGATATTTTGAAAAGACCACTGCCGGATCATTCAGAGGTGCTACGTCGGGTTTCAGAATTGTTCGTTTACGTTTTTCTGTCCGTCTGCTGTTTAACTGAACTCTAATTTAGCGAGAGAACAACAGCATACCATTATCAAAGTTATGTTCCAGAATCTGAAGAGGTGTCTGTAACATTCACATCGTCAGGTAACTTGTTACAAGAGGCGACTGCGACGATATGCGCCGGCCCACTGCGGCCAGCAAAGCCACTAATTTGTATGCCCGTGCTTTCACCCAAACCCCCAGTGTTGCAAACCGATGGTCAAATTCCGGTTGTGGCTGCTCCTGTAGGCATCAAACGCCGACTGGGTATGGGGCGTAGTGGTGGCGAGTACAGCAACAAGAAATTCAAACGACCTGTGCTTTGAATTGGATTTTGAAGTGAACGGAAGTTGCCGTAGATAGGATTTGAACCTTAAGCACATGTTTCCCGCGAGGCAAGTTAGTGATGATCCTCGGTTGGAAGTGGGGATATCCCCTGCTTTAGCTACCAAACTTGGCCCACATCGTACTGATGCGTTCGCAAGTTTCCTGACATTCTCAGTCTGGAAATACTCCACCAACATAATGGCTGCCTAACCCGATCCTCACGCAGATTATCGCCCATCTAGTACTGTTATAAACCTCGACACCTCCTCTCGGTACCTCGCACCGCTCCACTTTTCTCATTGTCTTGTCCTCGTGAGTGACACAAGGCATATGCTACGTCGTTAGGGATGGCCTCGTTCTCGTATTAAAACCCAAACTAGACAGTAGTCTCCCCCCCTCCTTCCGCGAACCTTACAGACACCGAAAATGCCAGCTTACAATAGTTCTCGGAGAGAGCCCATCGCTATCCCCCAACAAAGGTCATACGATAGGACTAATCCATCCAATCCTTCCCCAGTAACCCCAGCAGTGACTGGAATCATTTACCCCTCTACTCCTTTGGACTCTATCACTGAGGCTGATACAAGTATCTATCGTCCCCCACAGAATCACTTTTATACCCACCCTAATATCGCCGCGTCCACCATCGACAACGGAGGCCCTCGTCCTCTATCCGATGGCGATTCTCTAGACCAGCTCTGGGGTACTATCCGACAACAAAAAGAGCTTCAGATGGCCAAGGAACGCCCAAAGATCCGATCACTCGAGGAATTAGCCAACGATTTGTCTTTAGAACAACATCCAATCGATATCCCGGTTTTAGAATCTCATACATACGTTCCCAAGCCACTTAAGAAGCAGAAATCTATGTATGTATCAGTTTATGGGATAGCATATATGAAATCAAGGAAGCTGATCTCCTTTGCCCCCCTTTTTCTTTTTTTTTTGTATCTTAGTTCCTCATTTCGGGAATCCACAGATGGTCGATCTATTGTTGCTACGTTCGATCTACCTGATGTTGCAAAGCAGGATGTTCACGTCAGCTTTCAGCGGAACCGTCTAGTCGTGACTTGGGCAATGGCCGAAATATCAGAATGGGAAGAAGAGGGCGTGATCATGAGAGAACGTTTAGAAAGGACGTTCCATAGAACACTCCCCTTACCTGAGGGCACAAAGGTACTTTGTACTTATATGCGCATTAGTCTGCTACTTACAACAATTCTCGCTAGTTTGAAGAAATACGTGGCTTGATGAACGGCCGACAGCTGACGTTACGATATCCTAATATGCGGGTTTTAAGGATCGAGCCACATCCGAGATCCAGAGACTCTTGAGCAATGTTTTGAGACAGTAATTTAAGGCAGAACACGAACTGTATGATAGTCAATGTATATACTTGAGAGTTATCAATGAGACATATTTTTATATAACTTTATACAAAATGCATCACCTCTTGAACGAACGGAACACGTTGAGGCCACATGGTAGACACGTGTAACACACCCACCTAACGCAGTGCCATCTTCAATTTAATATCTCCTGCACATTACGCGTTGCCCAATATAGCAAGCTTGGCGTTCCAAATGATCATGTATACAATAAAAACTGCAGTGGTTACAAGGTCTGGGAGTAGGAACACTGACAAGCCATCCAACTGGTGCTCACATCAGCCGGCTACGCAATAGGTGAGCGGACTGATCCTTGAGTGTCGTGCTCTTGAAGCCGGTCAGCGCGAACCCTTCGTGCTGTAGGCTTCCTCTGCATCAAGAAGAGGAACGAAACGCAACGGTGTATAGCAAGTGACCATATACATTCGCTCATCCGCGGACCTCTTCAGTTGATTCTGCCCTCTTGTGTTTCTTACGGTATTGAATTTGGATTTGTCGAGATTTTCCCACGTACTAAGAGAATTGCACTCTGTGATGGAGGTCATATGGGAAGGCTTGTTAGTTGAAAATGAGGCCCGACGGAAGGGAACTCCGTTTCTTGGGTGGACGGTACTCCATGGTCTGACGGCTCGAGGTCTGCGACTGACGGCACTGGGAGTCTTTGGGGTCACAAACTGGACGGATAATTGATTAACGACATCGGATAACTTGAGGATACGTTTGCCAGGGTCACCACTTTCTTCGACAACGTCGTCAGTAGACACCACCGGAGAACTGCTAGACTGGGCAACGCGATTCCCTCGCCGACCATACTTTCTCCTGACGTGTATGCGACGAGCATTTCTCCTAAGGAACTTCTCGACAGGTAGAGGTTCTAAATTTGATGTGGAAGGACTAGGAAATTCCGGACTGTGGTTTTCGTGCAGGGGTAGTTCAGGTATATTCGCCTTACAGTGTGGAGGGTATGAATTTGTATCAACATCTAGCTTAACGTCTTCGTTGGGTCCAACAGAGACTTCAGAACGTCTTCCGCTGAAGGGGGAACGGACAGAGTTAGCTGGCATGAACCGTTTACGTTTCCGTCTTATCTGAGGACGCAACCACCGCAAGAGTTCAACATGCAAGTCTTGTATAGGCGCACTTTAGTTATATCACAACGGTGCTTACCACAATTTCCGACGCGATGTCCATGGTGGCCGTTGCTGTTGAAGATATCTCAAGCTGGACATGACCATGATTTGTATGTGTTGACATTCACTGATCATACAACAAGTACAGTAGTCTACGCCTTCAAGAGCTTCTCTAGATCTCCTTTCAGTTGTTTGAGTAGATCAATCGCATCTCTAATTTGAGCATCAATTTCTGCCGTCTTTGGAGTCTGCCCTTTTAGCTCGCGAACCGTCTGGCCCTGTTCAGTTATCTTTGCCTCCAGCGCGAGAATTTCAGGTGTTTTGGGAACGTTCGAGACTTCTGCTGTTGATGCAGCAGCTTTTTTCGCAGTCTTACGTTTTGAAGCACCTGGCGCGGACGCGGTAGGATCCGCGGTGCCATTTTGATTGACAGCGTCGTCGCCGGCGAATTGGGCTTTCCATATCTCAATCATCTTCTCATCAATCTTCGTGAACAGGTGCTCGGGCTGTCCGATTGTGTGACCTGGAAGGATATCGAGGGAGAGTACATCGGGAACGATGCGGGCAGGGGCATTGAGCTGGGTCAGAATGGATTCGGAGGTCGTGGGCATGAATGGGTAGATTAAAGCCGAAAGTACGTAGATTAGGTTGACGGCGCGAGTGACCACCTGAGCACACCTCTTGGGGTTTGAAGTCATCAATGCTTTGTTGAGACCAGACGACTGCAAGTAGTTGTTTCCGCGCATGGAAACGAGCATGACAGTCTGTAGGCCGAGGCGCAATTTTACAGATTCCATAGCATCGACGTAGTCCCTAAGCAGCTTGTTGACGGCAGAGACAAAGTCAGCGTCGTTTTCGTCATTAGGTGATAGAGGTCCGGGCTCGTCCCCGCCATCAGGAATGATGCTATTGTATTGCGAAGAAACGAACTTCAAGGTTCGGTTGATAAAATTGCCAAAGCTGGTGCGGAAGCTTAGGTACAGAAGGGACGAAGAGTAGGGCTCCTACTCACTTGTTTAGTAAAACATTGTTGTTGCCGGCAACCTTTTTAAACACGATATAAACATGGCACGCTACTCGATCAAGATATACTCACACAATCAGACCACGAAAACATGGCATCCGCCGTCTCCGGCCGCGTAGATAACAAGTAATAGCGCCACACAGATGGAGGGATACCCGTTTCTCTCGCTGCAGGGCCAAATACCCCACGATTTTTACTCTTCGAGAATTTACCACCCTCGTAATTCAGATATTCTTTGGGCAAACATCTAGCTTAGACAGCAAAACAAGATATTCGACAACACACCTGTAGTAGAGAGATGGTGGAGTGTTGTCCAATCCCGACCATCACCGATGAGGATAGACGGAAAATACACAGTATGGAAGTAGACATTGTCCTTCCCCATGAACTGGTATAATCGAACATTTTTGGGGTTATGCCACCATTGCTTCCATTCCGGGGTATAGTTTGCTGTGATACTAGAATAGCCGATAGGGGCGTCGAACTGTCCAAGTATAAGTAGAGATAAAGGCTAGACGACAGACATGATGCTAACCCAAACATCTGCAAAATCCGTCAGCAACCGAACACAAGCAGTGAAGTAGAAACATTACATACAAAGAACCTTCCCCTTCATGCCATGCTCGTCGTCTTCAAATTCGGGTGGGATAGGAACTCCCCAAGTTAAATCACGCGTCAATGGGGTTGGCATTAAGCCAGCCTTCAATCGAGCATCAATCAGAGTTCCTTCCGCGTTTATTACAGCGTTTGGTGACCATTTCCCGACTTTCCATGAGTGCTTTATCCACTCTTCTGTCTTTGGTTGGATGGCGTCCATCTTTAAGTACATGTGAGCGGAATTCTTCCTTGTCACAATGTGGTTTTTATCAATGAGGCATCGAGGCTTGATTAGTTCGATGGCGTCTAAAGTTCGACTGCACCCATCACATTGATCGCCACGAGCATCCTGGCAAAAGGTGAGTAGACGACTCGTCGAATATAGGTAGCGCAATTACTTCATAACCACAGTGAGGGCAGATTCCCTCAACATATCGATCCGCAAGGAATCTAGGATATGAAGCGTTAATTTCGTGTCTGTGGTAAAATGTGTGTCGTACTTAGGGCAGCCTTCGCAGTATGTCTGCTCTTTCTCCTGCTTCTCAAGATACCCATTATTCCCTAGGTTCGAGAAGATTGATTGTGAAATCCTCCAAGAGATATCAGTGGAATGTTTGACCAGCCGACATGCACTTACTCAGTATGTTTAGGAGTTGATGTACGGCCAAAGTAATCGAAGCTAACATAAATTGAAGCTCTGATTCGGCTCAATGGATTGTTGTACGCACCCGATGTCAAACCAAGCATACGTTTCACCATGAAGTGCAGTGTACTTGTCGCATAGTTCTCGTGGAGTGATACCCTCTTTGAGAGCTTGTGTTTCCGTTGCGGTGCCGTACTCGTCGGTGCCACAGATGTATAATGTTGTCCTGTTTCTGGTCCCTTTGTACACATAAGAATCATTATACAGTATAAGATATATATATACACAACTTACGGTTATATCTTCAATGGTTTGAGTGTTTATGCTACACGATGTAGATAAGATGAAGTACTTACCGACTGAATACATCAGCACTTAACGTGCTCCCAATAATATTCCCTTGTATCCATTCAAATAATGTCACTGGACTTGGTATGTCAGACTCACCAAGATGAGGAACATTGTTGCAATAAGGTAATGCGGAGGTGATTAGAATATTTTCTTCGCCCTCTTTAGGTAATCTGGGGTGCAACTTCGCTGGTGAGATCAAGAGACACTGAGATGATTAATTACATGGTTGGGTGTCCCGGTGAAGGGATGTTGCGCAAAACATCTTGCGCAGACCGAATTCTCTGAGTCATGGGTGTTGGATGGTAAGAGGTACAAAGATTTCGGACAGGATAGGATAGGATATCGATTGACTCATTTATATATTATTACTTACATAATGATGGCTATCCCTCTTTAATCATCTGGTTATCATCATGCAAGTTTCATCATCGTACAGCTAGCACGATATTAAACGGATTCCAGTGACTCCCGGGCTCGTAGGGTTTTGAGATGTGTCCGAGCATGGTCGTGCTCACCAAGCACTTTGACTATCTCTCTGGGATGGTGTGGACGGGTTTATCGACGACCGTGTCTATTTGAAAACCCGCTGCCCTTTGCCCTTCCTCCTTTACCCTGCTTGAATTTGGGCCGCTGTCGGTAGGACTCGGGATAGCGACAAACACTCTGGACACCGAGTGATTATGATAATTGTAATCTAATCTAATACCCATTGCAAATGCAAACAAACCACAATAACGCATGTTCCTCGGACATATTTAATTTAGGGACGTTCCTCGCCTGCTTGTATCGTTTACACGAAAAGCCATGAATCCTACAGGATGGCTCAGGTTAGCGATTTGTTGTAAATGTTGAACATTATACGCGTTTACGATCCAAAAACAGGCCTAAGCATGGGTCAACTTCACAGCCAGAGTTCACTCTTCGTGCTGTTTCCTTAGGGCTTGCAATTGGGTGCCTCATCTGTTTTACAAACTTGAGTCTTGGGCTACAATCAGGATGGATATCCATGTGCGCATCCAACTTGCTATAATCACAACCAATCGTCTGAAATGTTCTATCAGGATGTCCATTCAGTCTGCTTTAATAGGCTTTCTTGTCTCTCGAATGCTTACAACACCATTCACTCCTCAAGAAATCATTGTCGTACAAACCACTGCAGTTGCTACTGGAACTATGCCGCTTGCAGCAGGTTTTGTGGGAATTCTACCGGCTTTAACCTTACTCAATGAAGAGCGCGATGGCTCTCCTCCAATTCACCTTAGCTGGTTCTCAGCCGTGCTATGGTCTTGTGGTGTAGCCTTCTTTGGGTGTGTAATAAGGATGCTTTCTGCTAAGAAAATTCAAACAAATTTCCATCGGACAGAGTTTTCCTTTCGCCTCCTATCCGCAAACAAGTCGTATGTACTCAAAGGATCCTCGTTTGTCCCTGCTAACCTCTAAGCCTCAACGAATAGATTATTGAGGAGCAGCTAACCTTCCCATCTGGAACGGCAACCGCCCAACTCATCTCAGTCTTACACCAACTTCCTCCGCCAGACACGAGCATACGAAATAGACGAGGTTATACCCAAATAGAACCAGGAGATGATATTGGAACAACAGGAAGAGCACCGACCCTAGATAACGAACAAACGGACCATGAACACGAAACTCACCAAGGCGACGACGAACAAAGAGAGACTGTTGAACACAATGGCTGGCCCATACTGTCCTGGAGCTTCTGTGCATCCGGCTTTCTGACTGTAGGTATAAGTTTCTCTCTTAATTGCTCGTGTACTCGTGATCTCATTGCCCTCCAGCTTTTCGCTTATTTTTTCCCGGTTACATTTACAATTCCCTTGTTTGGAAATTACTTGGCTCGAGAGTGGCTATGGTACTTCACCCCCAGTTTTTCTTATATCGGTCAAGGTTCGCGAAGATTGTATCTCAAATTCAGTGGTGTAATCCCAATTTTTAGGTATAATCATGGGTTTCCCGACAACTCTCAGCATGAATGCCGTAAGAGCCTGTTACTGTCAAGATATAGTTTTTCATCAGTTGTGTTTTTGGCAGGGTATGTTCGTAGGCTGGGCAATACTGTCGCCTCTCTCTAAATATTCTGGGTGGGCACCTGGTCCAGTTGGTGACATGTCTAATGGGGCTCGGGGATGGATTCTTTGGACATCTCTTGGCATTATGTGTGCGGACAGTTTTGTCTCTTTGTTTCCCGTGGGTTTTGAGTATATCATGGACCTGAGACGCGGAAAGGACCCTTCAAGCGGTATGCAGAGCCACGAAACTGAAACGGAAGATCGCTTAGTACCTATTTCTTGGGTCGTTACTGGGCTGGCGTCTAGCATCGTTGTCGGGACTCTTCTTGTGTGGGCTATCTTTGGTCACGATGGTATCAAACCTTGGGCTACCGTCCTCGGCTTCATCCTGGGTGGTATGCTGAGCATTTTTGGGTCCGTTTTGATAATATTTATTAGACCATAATATTGACGTGAAAACTAGTGTCCGTGCTCTCGGTGAGACGGATCTAAATCCAGTTTCTGGATTAGGCAAGATATCGCAACTGGTGTTTGCCTGGATACAACCTGGAAATATCGTGGCTAACATCATTGCAGGTGGAGTGACGGAAGCTGGGGCTCAACAGTGCGTAGAAATATTATCCTATGTATCATTTTTACCTCAACATAACTCGCGCAGAGCTGGAGATCTTATGCAAGACTTGAAAACTGGCCATTTGTTGCACGCCTCACCTCGAGCTCAATTCTATGGTCAGCTAATAGGGTCATCGTTGTCTATTCTAGTAACTGCGACGGCCTTCAACCTCTACAACCGTGCTTATGTTATTCCTGGCCCATCCTTTCCCGCTCCAACTGCCTATGTCTGGCTGAGTCTTGCTCGACTTCTTCGTGCGTGAAGGGTACAAATCCTTTGACTATTCGAAATTAATGCTATACTCAGGTGATGGCCGGTTACCCGAAAACAGCGCGTTGTTCATGATTGCCTTCTCCCTATTTTTTGGGACCCTTTCAGCTATCAAGACAATCACTGTAAGAAGACAACACTGGATCGCTACATGGATTCCCTCAGGTGTAGCCTTTGCTATTGGTTTCCTCAACACACCTTCATTCTCAATCGCACGATTGATTGGAGGGCTTCTGGAGTATATTTATCGTACAAGGTTTGCCAAGGATAGAAGCGACATCAGGCTTATCGTTGTGGCTAGTGGTTTTGTACTAGGGGAAGGTGTGGTCAGCATCCTCACGCTGATTCTACAAATATCTGGCATCCATGCTATCAGCTGTTGGGGATGTGGGCACGGGCTTTGTGGCGGGTGTTCTTAATAATTTATT
Organism: Calocybe gangraenosa; assembly: GCA_018221785.1. Classification (NCBI taxonomy): domain Eukaryota; kingdom Fungi; phylum Basidiomycota; class Agaricomycetes; order Agaricales; family Lyophyllaceae; genus Calocybe; species Calocybe gangraenosa. Next base: position 11,053 of record JABCKK010007964.1, read on the forward strand.
GTAGACATGAGTTAATTGTCAGTTCTTGGATGCTCTTCAACCGAGCGGTAGTGCTTTTGAGGGTAGTTGGACTTTCCTGCAGGGCAGGTGGGCCCGGTGCTCATAGTATTGAAATGACTCGTGATGTATTTCACTTACCTCAATACAAATGCTGTAAGATTACACCCAAAAATGACATCAAACCTGTCATTGATAGCGAGATTGTGCGTCCTGATTCAATATATCCAGCGTTCGTAATTTATGTAACAAACTTGATTATTTACACGTTGGCTCCACGTCAGTTCTTGTATGGACGGACTCGAGACATTGAATGACAGACTTGAACACCCACCATTTGTGATCACCAACTACAATGTCGCGGCTTGAACTCGCAAAAATCCCGTCTTTAACTTTTTATCAAGACGGCCTTACAGTTGCACGTCGAACAAAACCTATTTCCCAGCTTATATGTCGGGGCACGCCATGCTCGCTTTACCAACCAGAAGTAGTTCGATGCGTCAGTCTTCCAGATGGATATGGGACAGAGGTTGACTGGAAGGTGAGGATCTTTATCCCTGCCGCGGTTGCCCCCATAAATGTAGCACTTGTTCTGATGACGCAGTATACAGTGCGAAGCTGACCTTCCAGGATCATTGCGATTTGGGCGGGTTGAGGTCTCATGTGAAGGCTGGTCGAAACCGGGGGATCCTTATGTTCTCAAGGGT
>JABCKK010007964.1:11991-32285 GCA_018221785.1 Calocybe gangraenosa
GCTGATCCGTAACAACCGTTTTGAATTCAGAATACGATCTACTTTCCATCGTTTTTTCTGTAATATGGGCTGTCTTTCTATTTTTCATCCTCTACAGCTTCTTTTTATCATGTTTCCGCCGCAACCGCATTCAAGCTCCCGAAGCATCAAACAGTCGACCTCGTCCTGGCCCATCCAGCGGGTGGTTTCCTGGAGGGATGGGTCAGGGTGACGATCAAGACAGTCGCCCTCCTCCACCTCCTTATTCAAAAAATCCCGAAGGAGCTAATCAAGGATGGAGACCTGGTTTTTGGTCAGGCGCTGCTATGGGTGGGCTTTTAAACCACCTGTATAATAGGCGTCAAGCGCCACCAACCCAGCCCAGGCCAACTACTTGGGATTGGGAGCGACCACGTCCCCAGCCCTCATTTTTCAGCGGGTTTTCTAGAAGGCCATCGACAACCACATATACTCGGCCTGATGACAGGGGTGAAGGATCTTCCAACCTCGGATCGATGAGACGAAGTACGGGACTGGGCGGCTCGAATGTACGCTGAATTCGAGGTGTACGTAGGTCTGTGTGTATTGGATGTAACTATTATTACGGGCCTATTGACTATCTACACAGGTCGAATCTTTATTTGTTTTTCAAGTACTTGTAAATTTATCGTATTTCGAAGTTCTTCGTGAGTTTCTTCAAATCTTTCTGTGGGCCGACGTTAGTCCGCTCTATCAGCAATGGCGAGACTAGTCCCAGTCATTCGGCTAGCGTAGACCCGCGGGTGAGTTTGGATACTTGTATGAAGCGCGGGTTACGCATGAAGGGCTTGAGTTGCGGATCCGTTGCACCAGGATAAACTTCGGCCGTCCTCGAATATTAGTCTGTATTCAGACCTTGTGCCTTGGCGTTGGAGCTTTTTGCCGTTCGGACAAATTAATGCATTCCTGGCTTCCACGGGGCTAAATCAAGGCGAATACTCGTCTGGCATTGGCATTTGTCGCAATATCCAGCATGCATCCCCCGGTGGCTATTTCGGCATTTATATCCTTGATGTTATGCCAACTTGTTGTAGACATGTGATGTCTACGCATCTTGCTGTACTTTGGCTGTATATCGGGTTTATGACGGAGGTCGTTTGCGCAGGATATATAAACGACTGGTCTACCTGGCCTAAGTCAATCTCTCGAATACCATCCAGATGTGGACGTCTTTGTCATCGTTTACTTCTCTAGCTATCCTAGCAACCCTCAGCGGAAAGGCGGCAGCTGTCGCAGTTTGGGGCCAGTGTGGTGTATGTTGCCTAAAGAAGAATATACCAGCTCGGGACTAATTGATGCGTAATCACTCTTAGGGAATCAACTATACCGGGGACAAAAGTTGTGACTCAGGATCAACGTGTGTCGTTGTGAACGAATGTACCTACATGAAAAAAGTTGTTGGTTTCCTGGTAGTAACTAATGGTGTGTTGTTTAGACTATTATCAATGCCAGCCCGGAACTGGTACTACAAGTCCTGGTACTACGCCCACCTCTAGCGCTCCTCCTGCCTCCACGAACCCTGCTGGCTGCTCCGGTAATTTGACCAAGTTCAAATATTTCGGTGTAAACCAGTCTGGCGCTGAGTTTGGCAATACAAAGATCCCTGTAAGAATCCGGATATATCAGGGTCTACTCTTCGTTGACACATTCCTCAGGGCGTGCTGGGAACCGACTATACTTGGCCTTCGCCCTCCTCGGTAGACGTAAGGCTTGTGATTTAACGCGAGCTCAGGGTCTGACGCCCGCATTTACCTGCAGTACTTTGTCAACCAAGGCTTCAATACATTCCGCATTCCATTCCAACAAGAGCGTATCAGCCCCCCTTCAAGAGGTCTTACTGGCACTTTTGATACCACCTATTTGAACGGCTTGAAGACAGTGAGTATTAGGTCATGTCCCTCCTGAGTGGTATTGACAGGCATGCCAGAAATGCACCAGTATCTTGACTCTGATGGCTCTGGTACTTCTAGCTCATGTGTGTCATCTACTATTGGAGCAGAACGTCTTGCCGCAGCCACAGCCTGGCTGAAGGCCAACAACCTCAAGGGGCTCCTGGGCGAAATTGGTGCTGGCTCGAATTCTCAGTGTATCGATGCAGTTAAGGGAGCTCTTTGCTCGATGCAACAATCTGGTGTCTGGATTGGTGCTTTGTGGTGGGCCGCTGGCCCATGGTGGGGAACTGTAAGTGCTAAAAATACTCTGCATGCATGACCCTTTTTTTTCATACGGGGTTTCTCCGCTAGTACTTCCAATCGATCGAGCCCCCGAATGGCGTCGCTATTTCACAGGTGCTGCCACAGGCGCTGAAGCCGTTCCTGTAAATTGAGACTTGGGGTATTTTATATTTGAATTGTGATTTATGTAGTACATGATATATACGAAGGGAACTCAAGTCGACGCCAAGCTTGAGAATATATTGATACTTATGAACATTGTAATCCTGACGTCCATCACCATGCATCCAACACGGTGAGCTCAGGCGGTGCGGTGAATGCATGATGTCTTGAGCGACGTTAGATATGATGCATGCATTGTCAACGTTTCAGCGGACCTTGTTTGAAGCGGAGCTGGTTACCCCCTTTCAAATTTACGCTTTCCCATCGCCTCGTGGCCTACACGGATATGAATCTCTATATAAGGTCGAGTTCATTGGCCCCCCCCAGCCGTACTTCAACTTTGTTATAAATTCTTGGGGCCAGTGTCCATTATTGGACCCATCAGCATCAGCGCGCGCTCAACGTCAACAATCCCAGCCCTTCTCTTTCTGCTACTCCCTTAGACTTTACAGCACATATTTTAGATTCCGCGACCCATGTACTCAGAAACATCTGAGATACCGAATTCACCTGTCTTATGTCAAGCCTCAGAAGCCGATCACCTACTAGGCGAGCGTGAAGACGAACTCGCTAGGAAGCCGTTCTATCGTGCACGTCCACTATGGTAAGATGACTCAACCTCGGTCCTGCACGTATGGATTATAACTCATCATGCGCTCAGGCTCGTACCATTCGCTGTTATCGCAGCATTGGTCGTACGTGTTACCACAAATCTGTCAAGGCGTTTATGAGCTAAATCGTGACCCTTATCATATAGCGTGGAATGACACTCGCTCCTCGAATAGAGGTTTTCACCCAACTATCCTGCAATAGACTACACGGCCATGAACGCTATCACCACTCAGAGCTATCTTCTCTGAATTTAAATCGAACTAGTCAAACTATACGTCAACATAATATAATCCCTCTTTACTATTCCATCGACCCTCTTGGTCCTTCATTGCACCCTCATTATATCTATCAAACATTACCGCCTAATGGGACTATCGTTTCCGGGCTCGCCAACGAAGGAGTTATTCATGCGTTTTTGAAACCGCTGGCGTTGTTCCTTCCAATCGTGGTCTACGATGAAGGCTTGAAGAAGAGAAGGGATTGGAGCCTTACACTCTTATGTGCTGCAACATTCGCCGCGACGCTGTCTAGTGTGAGGATCCTGTAGCATCTTTTTCTCGTAGTTCGTTGACCTTTTGCTTCCGCAGGGTGTACACCAAGTGAAATATTTATACGCAGAACATGTTTATGGATGGGGTGCTGAGCAGCTCAGTTACTATATTTCCTTTCTGAGTGGAGCTCGAGCAGTCTTCCTCTTGGTGCTTTGCCCCTGTAAGTTCCATTTGTGAACCTCTACTGTATTCAGCTAATTTCTCAAAATAGGGATTATTGCGACTTTTAAACCCAAATCTCAATCAGAACCGACGCCGGGAGCCAGCACACTTGCTGCGAACACTAAGAAGCCCAAACCAACAAAAGCCCAACTTGCGAGAGAAATATCGTTCGATCTATTGATGACACGATGCTCACTTATAATCGACATCCTTTCGAATACGTTTGTGGCCATCGGACCCATGCCTGCTACTCATGCACTCACAGCAAGCTCTTTAATGACGCGCGAGAGTCAGTCATTCTTTGTGCTTGCGACCGCGCTGAGCAGCATGGGTAGTGGGGCAGGTCCCGCCATGCAGAGTCTTGCTTTGTGTATAACACAGGCTAGAGCGCTAGATGTCACAACTTCAACCGGGCACGACGCGGCTCCCAGCACCAAAGAGGAGAGCGTTGGTCAGCTGTTCGGAGCGCTAGCAGTTTTGCAAACGTTGGGTCAGATGATCCTTGGTGTGAGTAATTTGATGTGTTCTGGGGTTAATTTCGTGGCTAATTTGAGCGCGCTAAGCCAATGCTGTTCGGCCTCGTTTACAGTAGCACGGTGGCAGCGTACCCCAAAGCTGTTTTTGTGACAGCCGCCGGTCTCTTGGTTTGCTCGTTGGTGCTGATGATGTTAGTACGAGGACCGGTGATGTCAAGCCGCGTACCTGGGAAAGGTGCCAAGAAGACGAAGAAGAGGGTACTGGCAGACGGTGAGAGAGGTCGTTCTCGGGTTAGCAAAGACCTGCGAGGAGGTGCGACTGGGTATGGGAGTATATCTGGGCCGTCGAATTAAAGAATGCTGTATCATTATCATATTTTATTGTAAGTAATTAGAATCTATAGATGATCATCCTTTTCTGGTACAATGGAGGGGCACAATCAATTCAGGACTGGATTGATGACATGATACCAGTAAACAAAGCCAAACATCGGTTTGCAAGTTTCTTGTGTGGCCCATCGTTGGCTCCTTGTCGTTCCCGTCGCCACCCTTGACTCGTCCTCACCGCCTCCCATCTTAATTATTGCCGTAGTCGCTGTATATCCCGTCGCCGATACCTCCGTCATCGGTGCTATGAACCCTGAACCTACAAATGCAGTCGCAGGCCCTTCCACTTCACGTCCTTCAACACCAGCATCATCTTCTACATCACAGCTTTTTCTACCTCCCCCAGGTCTGCTATGTCTCCACCCCACCATACACTGTTTTGTGTTCTGATCTACTTATATTCAATCTGTTATCAAGGTCCCCCACAAACGCACCCAACATTCCTATCGAGCACCCAAGACCTGCTCGCTCGCTTCCATCTACTACCTGCATATGATAAATATGTCCGTCCTTTTATTGCTCCAACGGATACAGTGTCCAATCCAATGGGAGGTATGTCCATCACCTCCGCTGCCAACGGGTCGTTGGATAAAGGCAAGGGCAAAGAGGTGGAGGGTATGCAGGTGACTTCAGAGACTCCGGGTAGTGGGGAAGCTGGGGACGAGGAAGGTGGAAATGCAGACAAGAAGAAACGAAATAATTATAAGCATCTTATTAAGGGTATCCCAGGTGCGTTCTCTAGATGTAGCTGGCCTACAACCCAGTCGTCTCATTCGGAATCCCACCCGATCAGGGAAACATTCTATGAAAAAGGATGACTATCTATCGACGATGATACAAGTCCCGCCCAAGCAGCGCATACCAATCACACCGTTTGATCTGAAAACCCAGCAGGAAGCGTTCACAGTAAGCTTGGAGGGTCTGAAAGGCGTACGTTGTGTTATGCTTCTCGGACGCGATGTTCCGCTTACTCATCGATCTCTTCTTACCTGACTTTTTAGTGGAACCCCAATGCTCTAGTTCTTGCCTCGGCTCAGGCCCGGGAAGACCGGAAGAGACGGGTATGTGCTGTGTTTGAGCCATTTTCGACATTTTTGAAGCTTTTCAATTCAAAAGAAGGAGGCCAAGCGACTGCAAAAGTTGCAGATGCAAGCAGCTCTTGCAGCGTCTGTTGCCCAGCCACAGCCAATCCAAGCACCCATTCCCACTACCGCCACATCTCCGTCCTTCCACCGCCCACCACAAAACCAAGCCCCCGCTGGTACGCCAAGGCCAGGCTCCGCCGCTACAGTCCAAAGACCGGGATCAACAGCCCCCAGGCCAGGATCGTCCACAGCAAAGCCTGTTGTCGCGCGACCAGGATCGGTTGTTCCTAGACCAGGGTCCGCTGTCCCTAGACCAGGTTCAACAAAGCCTGCTGTACCACCAGTACAATTGCCTCCAGTTAGAGTCGGGACTCCTTTACGGACAGGAACGCCGTTACGTAGCGCAACGACGGTGACACCAACTTCAGCTAACCCATATCAACTCTCCAATGACCCAGAAAAGAGGGGAGTTAAAAGGGAGAGAGATGACGTGGTTGCAACCGCGGCGATTAACGGGCATGGCGCCACAAACTCCAATGGCAATATGACTACCGCCAACACGCCAAAAACCGTACTTAACGCTAAAGCAGGGACAGCGGGTATTCGACCTCGACCTATAAAAAAGCAGCGTATGGTTAGTGGCTGTCCTCTCTACTTCGATTCCTTTGCCATGTGTACCACTTTTCAACAGGGTCCAACTGATATTGTTGACTTGACGAATGAAACCTTACAACTGTGGAGCGTCTCTTTACAAACTCCCCTCAGCTTCTATGCCTCATAATCAAGCTTAATATCACCCTCTCGTACGATCCAGGATTCGGCGGGTGACTAATAAACAGCCGGGCCAACAGTCCTTCCCTTCGGCATGCCTCGTGTGGTGGTGACACACCGTTGACAGTCACGACTCAGTTTTCCTCGTGCTGACATAGTCCGAATCAACTCAGAGCGATATCTGATCTTGCCAGAGCTCCATCGATGTGTTCGTCTCGACCTACGCTGTTGATGGAGAATTGATGACACACCCAGCTTCTCTTTGTTCGAGCAGGTGTCGATGGTATGTCAGATTAGAGGGAATCAATATCAACACGAACATAGTCAGTCCTCCTCCCTTATTTTACGCTCCTTGCACATTGCCTACAATATTCCTACATCACCATCTACGTACTATCCACATCATCCAATTTTACATGTCGCATCAGCTATCAATTCCAGTATACTGTCCAATAACGGCCCGTTGCATCTTTATCAAACCTCAGCCTATTCTTGACTCAACTGCATGGGTGAAGCATTTGAACTCTTCGTATAGTGTGTCTACGTTTGGGACGAATGTCTTGCATCCCTTGCGTATTCAACGGATAATCGAAGTTATGAGTTACAGCAATTACATACACGTTGTATTACCAACACGAATAAAATATAAAATATGAAGTTTATATACACCATGTAAATTCTGCAAGGCCATGCATAAAAGATTAAAGAGGGTACCAGTATTACCCGCAGTTGCAAGGTGGACAAACAAGTATTCCAAAGTATCACCGTCTCCCCATTCCTAAATTGACCATACTTTGGTTACTGATCCCACTCGCCTCATAACTTCTTCTCCCAGTCTCGTCAGCGCGTAGTGCAGTACTGCTCAAATTCTTTTTCCCGTCCATAGAGAATATTCCACTTCTTCCCACCCCGCCACCTCCAGCTGCAATATTACCAATACCCTTCTTCGAATCGAGACTAAACGCATTTCCAACAGGCATGCTAAGTCTTCGTATCCATCCGGGTTTCGATTTCTCGGCAGGAGGGCGTAATTTTATAGGCTCCGCGAGGGGCCGTAGGTTGGTTCTATCGGCTGGTGAGGGCGGAGAGCGATACTTTGCCGCGGAACAAACTTCGCAGCCACAATACGGCGCGTGAGCAGACGTCGATTGAGGAGACGTATGGGAGGAAGCGGGAGAGCGGGAGTACTGGCTGTTGTTATAAGATGATTGAGATGGTTGTATATGGTTATGTGATGGGGAGGGTGGGACGAGGTGGGGTGTACTATAGGCGTGTTGGGAAAGGGGTCGAGCCAAGTTTTGACCTGGTGGAGTGATTGGACTGTTCCCAACATCTAACTGAGATTGTGGACGTCGTGTTCGAAATGAGATCTTCCGCTCGCGAGGTTTCAGTTGAGTGTAGGGCTGTTGGGTGGTATCACCTCGGGGAGCATTGCCCTTGTCTGGATGTTCATTTACTTCATGCACATCGTGTAAGCGCGCCCGGTCACGTTGAAGTTCCTGTGCCCTCAGTTCAATGTCTTGCTCACGTTTCAACAGTTCAAGCTCTTTTTCTTTCAAATCAAGCTGCGCAAGGTCATTGAGGCGCTGCTGGCGTCGGCGCTCGGCTTCCTCCTGACGAGGCGAGCCCAAGTCCGGTGCAACGTTACGTCTAGGCGCATCGTGATCTGTATATGAGTTACCCTGACGAGGTTTAGCAACTGGGTCGGGCACCATCGAAGGTTGTCGAGAGGAGGCCGATGACGTCCTAACGCGAGGATAAGGTCCATCCATAGGTTCATAACGGTTGGCAAGGTCATTGACGCTAAGAGAGAGGCGAGGGGCTTCTTTCTGCGTAGGTGATACTGCACCAGACTAGAAAAGTTGGTCAGGGAGGAAAACAGGGAAAAACAAGGGAGATGTAAACATGCATTATTGGAATAACGATTCCTCATCGCAGCAACGATGCTACCATTGCTCCCACCGGTATCAGTTCGCTCGATGGCTCGGGTTCTCACTGCCTCCGCACTCCGTGATATAGCTACATGGCTGACATTTACGCCAAATTCGTGATCCATGTTGAAATGGTCTTCATTTGCTTGCTGGGGGTTACGATCATAAGACGTTGTGTTCTCCACACTGGTGTTAGACGTTTCTACAGGAGGTAGTGACGCCTGTGATCTGGTTTGCCTCACTTTGTCCTCTGCTATAGAATGTAGGGGAGAGGGAGGGTTTGTATCTGACGCACTAGCTGTATCTCGGAGCCGCTGCTCAGAAGACGGCGCATCTCGTGAGCCGGAAGACATCGCGGGTTGTCTGTCACCGTCTTCGGGATTTTCTGGCAATGGAGACTCGGTCAATCGAGTAGTACCGACATATGATGAGGATTGCGATGATTGTGACTGGGAGGGCTGTTGCCGAGGAGGCGGGATAGGGAAATGAGTGGGGGGCAAAGGGAAGGCAGACAAGGTGCGAACGGAGTCGGCATTATTCCTTTCTGCGAACTGCCTTTGGGGCTCATATGCGGAAGGCGGAGCAGACGCCGGCGTATCCTGGGACAAGCCCTGAGAATTAGCCATTATTGGCCTTGGTGGATGTTGTACAGCTGGTGGCTCTCGAGGCCCGTTCACCGCCAACGATTGTCCCGCTAAGGGCGGCGGCGCCTGCTCGGCTAATTCTCTCAAGCCTCCTACTTCTGTATCCTTGATCACGGTCAGAAGTCGAGGACTCTCACTCCCACCTGTCTTCTCGATAGCAACCTCACGATCTGGTTGCGGTTGCTGGTCTTCTGTCAAGTCAGGAAGATTGTGTGGCACTGGACCGGACCAGCCTCCTTCACATAGTGAGCGCCATTCCCCTAGTTGGCCGATTGTCGGAGAGTATCGCCTGACACTTTCGCAAGTTCTGAGCCATTCTGCATCAGCAATCCTGGAAAGGCTACCAGCGGCGCTATAGGTAGTTGCTGCATGACGCTGTGTCACATTGAGAGCGTGGTTACTCATGATGGTGAGCTGCAAATATATACTAGGTCTTGTGAAAACATACTATTTTTCTTGCGACATCTCTGGACCTAATGCTGTGATAAGATTTAGATAACGAGCATGTTCTTCTGTAGCGTCTTGGGGGTTCTTCTTTGACTTCTTCTCATACATCTGACCTTTATGACCATCAGGGGCGGTAAAAAGTAGGCAAGGTATAAACGTACCGGCTTGTTTGATTCTAGTGTTGGCGTTCGCCATACGTTCATCATGCATCCTCTCCTCTTTCTGCGGAGGTAAGATGCTTAAATGCACACAAACGGGTAGTGAGATGCTTACAGCAAGCTTCTTGAACCATTTCTTTACCTCTGCGCTGATAGCATCATACTCCTTATCCACGACTTTGGCAAATCTGGAATTAATATCTGAAGATACTTCGAATATGACCGCGCTCGTATTCATGGCATTGGCTAGACATATGTAGATAACGCGTCAAACGTTACACTCGTAGTGCAAGTGAAACGAACCTGCGATTTGTCCAGTAGTTTTCATACTCGCAGCATCGCGCAAAGCCTTGCTCAACTTCTTCTGGAGGAGGACCGTCGCGCCTGCAGCTTCACAGTAATCGTTCAGAACACCAAGAAGGGTCTCCAATGACTTGCAAGATTTATGAATATCTGCCCTCTCGGCCAGAGGCAAAGGCATTGCCTTGGAGGCCATTTAAGCAGCGGTTCATGTACAGATCAGTAAGGGGCATGTCAATATACATGGAAGGATTACCAGAAAGGGGATATACTTCTCACGCACCTTTATCGACTTGGCAACTGCCAACCCCATACTTAAACTTGCCCGATATTTACGTTCAATTCTTCATTCTCAACAGGAAAAATGATCATGGAAATCTCGGCAGCTTCTACGCTCTAAGCGTCCACAGAAAGTGGAACCAGCTTTTGCCTAGTGCCAGGAACACAAGGTCCAAGTCGAGTGATACACCTGCCACAGCCTGCCAACTCAGCATCAATCAGGCCCTTCAGCAGGCCGAGCGCCGAGTAACATCACGTGATGCTACCACGCTTATCAGATAAGCCAGCTCAGCATCTGCCACCACTCTACAACCCTACCCCCAACCTCACCCACTGCCCCCTTGTCCAAAATACACGTCTACTATATATATACTAATAGACCTTCGATTAAAGCCCGGAATCTGACATCTCTAACGACATACCACTCACAAACATGTTGCCATCATCAGAGACAGATTCCCACCACGCTTCGGAGGACGAGGCACTTCTTCCAGGACCAAACCGTCGGAAGTCCCATCTTCGAACTCCCCGAGCCTTCCTACCAAAGTTGACATCATGGAAGGCAAACCCATATTGGTACTCCGTTTGCCCATTGCGTGTTGGTCATTTGTCTGATATTATTAAGGTTACTCCCTATTGTTCTTATAGCATCAATGTCGGTTCGTGCTGTCCTTCAAGACGCGCTCAACTCATACTTATTATGGTTTAGCGTGGTGTCACCATGTCTCCGCGCATTCAAGTGTACAAAGCCATTGCTTGCCGTGTCCTCAATGTAGAGAATGACTCAGGACTCAACCCTGCCCTCGGTTCCGTGATAGATTGCTCCAGCTCCGCAGTCCAAGCTCGAGCTGCGAAGATACAAGCCTGTACGCGAATTTTGACGTAACATTTTCCATCCTGCTCACGAAAATATCAGCTGTCGTTACCCTGATGAGCATTTTAAGCGCAATCTCGACTGGGTTTTGGAGTCGACTTGGGGATGCACACGGTAGGAAGCCTATCCTTGCCTTATTCCTCCTTGGAGCAATTTCAATGTAGGCTTCGAAGCGGTTCATAGTACATGGTCTCTGACGCCAGTGATAGGGAGACATGCTATGTCCTTGTCATGCAACCAGATTCATTGTTTGGTCGCCACGCTGAGAACTTCATACTAGTTGGACCAATCCTTGAGGGTTTAGTAGGTGGTCTGTCATCTTTTAATGGCGTCGTGCATGCGTGAGCATCATACCGTTCTATCCCAAGTGCTATCTGGCTAAAGTCGGTATTCTAGCTACACCTCGGACTGTACAAGACATGGGTCACGGTACGAGGTTCCCATAAACCCTGGGTAGCCTCTTAGACATTGTTTACAGTTCAAAAATATTTTCTACAATCCAGGGAATAGTCTTCGTTGGCTTGGCTACCGGGCCATGGGTAGGATTTCTGACTTTTCTCACAGACCTCACTCATTGTAGTGCCTCTCTCTAGTTTAGCGGACTCGTGCTACCGCAATCTGCTATATTAGAAGTAAATGACGCTTTTTACCTGAGCATAGGTCTCTTGGTGGTAACTCTCTTTTATGTTGTTGTCATTTGCCCTGAGTCACGGCAGCCGACGGCCCAAGAAGGCGAAACATCCAGTCTAGATATGCCCACATTCAAGGCATCACCAGTGCTCGTCGTCCGCAGATACACACATCGATTTATCACCGCGCTCATCATTCCTATCGCAATGTTTGCACCGCGTCCAATACCTGGTCGCTCAGGCAGAAATTATAATCTCACCTTGTTGGGTTTGGGTTTATTCATCTATCTTGTCTCCACGGTACGCGATTTATGATGCTTTAGAGGTCCTGGATTTATATGAACTTGGCTGTATAGGGAGTGTACTCAGCGAAGTATCTATACGCACAGCATGTATATTCATGGACCACTGCTCAGGTATTTATGCTGCTTGGTGCAATGAAATGTCTCTCACCATTTCAAAGCTTGGTTACTATATGTCAATACTGTGGACTACAAGAGCATTCAACCTTCTCATTTTTCTTCCAAGTAAGCATCATTCGGAAATTGCAGCAAAACGGTTGTTCACAACTTGCAAACTAGTCGTTATCTCCTACCTCAAGCCCAAGTCCACCCAAACAGAAGGAACTCAACTTAACAAAGAACAAATTGCAGCAGAGCTGAACTTTGACAAGCGCCTGGCCCAGGCTTCTTTAGCGATTGATGGATTGGCTGATTCGCTTGTTGCGTTGGTCCCGACATCTTCCGAAGCTGCCTATGTTGGTTTGTCTTGTTTGTCGTCGTTCACCTCTGGTGGGAATCCGGCCCTACATTCACTCAGCGCAGTGTGCCTACACGCCTCTGGTCATGGGTCGGAAGTTGGTGCTTTATTCGGAGGAATAGCGGTCTTATCTGCCATTGCCCACATAATATCAGTAAGGTATCTCCTTCAATTTACCAGCGTCTATCTCAATCAGCATTACAGCCTTATATCTATGCTCTTACGTATGGTTCAACGGTGGCGTATTTTCCCAAAGCAATTTTTGTCCTTGCTGCAATGCTTTTAGCTAGCGTTGTGCTTTTATTGAGCGGTATCAGATCTCGAGCGGACCAGGTTGTAACTCTGGAAGCCCCATTACCAGAAGAGGAGGAAGAAACTATACGCTCTAGAGAGGGTAGTTCCTTTTCATAGACGTAGAATGCGCTACTTGTTGCAAATTGTACCTCCAAATATTTTGTTTCTTTTGTTTTATACACAAACGGACTAACGTCAATAGTAATAATATATCATGTGAATTCTTTGGAGAAACAAGCAGGGGCTAAAAATCAAAAAATATGGACACACCCGGAATTGAACCGGGGACCGCCCGCATATAGCTATATGTGCTAAGCGGGCGTGATAACCAACTACACCATGTGCCCTATATATATCATATGGACCGTTGCCCCCTCAAGCCTCAAGGTTAAGGACACACGTGACAGTTTCCGTTTTATAATTACTTTGTCACGTAGCGTCAACAATTAAGCAATCCAAACACATCTTTCTACTCCACTTCGCCTTCTTATTTCCTTTAGCATGTCGGGCTTGAAGGCATATCTAGCTGAGAAGTACATGTCTGGGCCAAAAGCCGATGCTATTCTTGCACGAACAGCTCCCCAAAAAAAGAAGAAGCGAAAAGCGGTAACATCAGTAGCAGTTACTCCAATACCTAATCTACGAGACGAGGATGGGGGTTGGGGTAGGGAAGAGAAAGAAGAAATAGAAGACGTGACCGAGGCTGTCGTGGCCAGTGACCGGGGGTTCAAAAAACGCCGCGTAGCACCTTCGGAAGAAGGTTCAGGTTGGGCTACTGTACGGGAAGGCGTAAAGCAAGAAAGTCCTCCGCCTACAGCTGATGAACAGCCTGTATTTGTGGAAGAACCTAGGTCATTTGCAGGTGGCCTAATGACCGCCAGCCAACTACAAAAGTCGATGGGAAGGAAGGATGCCACACCAACCATCACTGCTGAAGAAATTGCTCAGGCGCAAGAAACGGTCTACCGTGATGCTAGTGGGAAAAAAATTGATACGAAAGCTGCAAGAGCTGAGGCTGCACGTCTAAAACGCGAGCGGGAAGAGAAAGAAGCTCAGAAGATGGAGTGGGGTAAAGGTGTCGTACAGCGAGAAGAGAAGGAGAGAAAAAGGCTGGAAATGGAGAAGCAAAGAGGGAAGACGTTTGCGAGACATGCTGATGATGCGGACCTTAACGAAGATCTGAAGGCCAAGGAGCTGTGGAATGATCCAGCTGCTGCTTTTCTCACTGTGGGTTCTTCTTGCATATGCTCGGGTAGCGGACCTTTTGACTTAATTAAACATCTAGAAAACGAGATCGAAAGGTCCAAGAAAACCTGAATACACTGGACCACCTCCGCCTCCGAATAGATTCGGAATCAAACCTGGCTATCGATGGGATGGCGTTGGTGCGTACATTGCAGCATTGAGGTCTTTCATCACCGCTCTTACGTGAAATTTTACAAGACCGAGGCAACGGATTTGAGAAGAAACTATTTCAGAGCCAGAACTCACGAAAGCGGCAAGGAGCGGAGAGCTATTCATGGGGCACAGAAGACATGTAGAGCCCACATGGCAACGGTGTCTCGAATCTTGATCTTCTTCCCGTCGTGTGCATCTTGGAAACCAGTTTGTAATCTGCACGTTCGTCGACAGAAACAAAAGGCAACAGGGTCATCAAACCTTGCGCGAGCTTCGATACGATACGATGGATGGATGCCATTCATATCGCAGGGCGCTGGGTAATTATACGGCTTGTGTTCACACACAATGACAACTGGCGTACACAGCTACCTGTATACTTGTACCTGGTGACTCGCCCAGCGATGGATCTGTGCTTTTTTAGGAACTTACATTCGGTTAGCTACCACGCGGCCAGTCGCACGTTTTACTAGTTTACTTTTAGCATTACCATACCTTTTGAAATACAGGTTAGCCTGCGGCAGAGGTCTTGAACGTTTGAATTCTTAAAGGTTTACCGGCTAATAAATACCAAACTGCATTCATGCGAAAGAAAACGCGTAGAAGCCATAACTCGCTGTGCAGATATGCAAACGACAATGAGCATCTTCAGTGAGCTTTTCCAGGCCCATGGTTGTCAATTTTGAATGATCAGTGATTCTCGGCAGATGCATAATCCTGTCATCATCCAAAGTATAAGGCCTCTTCTTCTGCACTTTCAGCTGAAAAGCTATAAATTCACGTCGTTGAGTACCTGGTTTGCCCACCAACGCTCGCCCACCTTACCTTCGCGATGTGGGTCCCCACTAGTATCGCCTTAACCACCGCATTCCTACTCGGCACGAACGTCGCCTCTGCACAGACGTTCCAACGTCTCGGTTCCTGCTCACAGTTGGGATGCATTCTCCCGCCTGATCATACTGATTTCCTTCCTGGCCAACTCTTCGATGTGCGCCTTGAGGTGCATGCCCCTGTGAATGGCAGCGAGGCTTCACATGCAGGCAAACCAGATGAGAAGTTCACTTTTTGCATTCAGAGCGGAAAGGGTTCATGCGTGGACGCGGCCAAGTTCTTCAATGTGAAGACACCAACGTTGGAAAAGTGGACCTTCAAGTAAGCGGCGATTTCAATTTATTTGTTTGATATTCAAATTCGACACGTGCTGCTGTTCAGTTATTTTGAAGATCTGTTCGCGCGAGATGCAGGAACTCCAACTACGGTTAATGTAGCATCTAAAGCCTATCGCGCTGTACGTATAACTTGACAAGTTATGTTTTAACCCCACATTGATCGCGTTCCGTTTATAGCTCCATTTTACTACTGTCAGTCGACAACTTTCAATGATGTGATGATTAAAATGTTAACTCTTTGGACAGCCCGGATCCTATCAAGCCCGGCTCAAATATTACGGAGGCAGCGAGACCGTAGCCAATTGGGTCGTTCGTAAGCCCAACACGAAACGAAAGGCAAAGAATGTGCTATTCTTCATCGGTGACGGTAAAGCGCCCCCTCTCGTGCTTACAGACATCCAAGAAAAAAATATCTGACCAAACTGTAGGTATGACCCAGGCCATGATCACTGCCGCCCGTTTGATTGCCCATAAGTCTATCAACGGTCGCTATCAGTCGCTCATGCAAATGGACCAGATGGACTTTCTGGGGCAGTACGTTAATTTATGATGTTTGTCCTGATGAACAGTTATCTAAATTGAGGGAACAGTCAAATGACCCACTCGATCGACTCTTTCATCACCGACTCGGCTAATTCGGCTACTGCACTCTATACGGGCAAAAAAGCATCCGTTAGCGCACTAAACGTTTGGGCCGATAGCGTGAGTTTACCTACTCCAGTTCTTGATCAACACAACTAATGAGACTATCCTACCACTGCTAAGTCCCCCAATTCATTTGATGACCCCAAAGTCGAGACTATTGCAGAGCTTTTCCGACGCACGAGGGGTGGCGCTATAGGCATGGTTCGAATACCACCGCTCACAGGCGGAATCGCATGTCAGTAGACAACAAAGCTTACAAGCCTTCGGTCTCAGAAGAAGAGGATTCTGATGATGATTTTGAGGAAGATGGGAAGACGAGAAAGGGGAGTAGTAAGAAATTAGCCGGGCTTTCACTCCCTGTTATGCCCGCAACTAAACGGAAAAAGAGAAAATCCAAGGGCGGGAAAGGAAATGCAGGAGATCCTGACGACTCGGGACGAGCTGCAAGTGACGAGGACGCAAGTGAACAGGTACCCGAACAGGTAAAACGCAGTTTTCTAAACCTGTATGCTTTTCTCACATTGAACACACCAGCGATTGGAATCGGCCCAACGTGCATCAATAACGCGTAACACGGATCCTCCGATACGACACACCTCAGTACCTCGCGGCTCTGTCCCGCGTGATCTTTCAACACATGACGATCCAGACACTTCTGTAGACGTTGAGCAAGGGCTTAGCTCTATCCCTGAAGTTAATGAAGATGAGCTTCCTCCTTCATTTGTTACACAATCCCAACGCCGCTCCACCTCCCGACCGCCATCTTCTCAATCACGCATTGGCGGACCTTTGGGGCATGCCGTCAACTTCCTCCTCCGCCAGCTTTACAGGGTTGCCATGTTGGCAATAACAATCCTTACGGGCATTCTCTATTTCCTTGGCCAATTTCTTGGTACCATCTTTCATCTCACCATCCGCCGACCCTACTACTGGGCATCGAAGGCCAACGTTGGTAGCCTGCTCAGATATGCTGTCTTAGGTCTTATTCTAATGGGATGTTTCATGCTTCGCGGGCCACTCTTATCCCATATTCCTACACCATCCTTTCCCAGCATGTCAAGAGGTGGACCTGTATACACTGCTCCCAATGCTCCGGCAGGCGATATCGCAGAGCTGGCTGCACGTCTACAGCGCTTTGAAAATGCCTTGTCTATGCTTTCCAAGGACGCAGAGATAGCAAGGCTTAGAGCAGAAAACGAGGCCAAGGCCCATATGGACTATGTTGGACGTTTAGGCTCACTAGAAAGCAAGGTGGTTGTGGAAAGCCGACGGGCAGTGGAGACGGAGCAGAAGGCAAGAGAGGCTTCAAAGGAAAGACTCGATACGATAAGACAAGAGATGGAACTACTGAAGGAGCAGTGGCAGGCAGCGAGCCATCAACGAAGCAAAAGCGACGAGGTGGTGGCGAGTGACGAAGAGGCGCGACTTAGGGTGAAGTCGCTGGAGCAGCGTGTGGAGAGTGTTGAAGGTGGAATGAAAGAAGCACTTGAGCTTGGGAAAAAAGCAATAACTAGTGGCGGACCAAGCACTGCATGGTGGAACAAGCTCACATCGGGGAACTCTAAGTTAACGATTAAATCTTCCGATGGACAGGACGTAACGTCGCTCATCGAGCGTATTGTTGATTCTGCTGTTACAACACACGGTCACGATATCCTCGCACGACCGGACTACGCACTACACTCTGGTGGTGCCCGTGTCATTCCATCTCTTACTAGCCCAACGTTTGAGATTCGGCCTTCCAACCTTTTCGGACAGCTTCTTGGTTCCATCACTGGCAATGGGTACGCCATCGGCCACCCTCCAGTTATGGCACTGCATCCCGAGATATACAACGGACGTTGCTGGCCATTTGCGGGTACAAATGGCCAGCTTGGCGTTGTACTCGCGTCGCCGACCTTGATCGAAGATGTGACAATTGACCATGTTGCAAAGGAAGTGGCATACGACATGCGTACTGCACCGCGACAGATGGAGTTGTGGGGGATGGTCGAAGGGCAAGACAACACGGACAAAGTGCAAGAATGGATAGCGGATAGGAATAGGCGGAGGGAAGAAGCACGGGAACGAGGAGAAGTTGTTGAGGAGGAAACAGAGTATCCGTCTACGCTGCCCCAAGCGCCCCAATATATCAGGATCGCTAACTTCTCCTATGATATACATGGCGATAAGAACGTGCAAACCTTCCCGGTCAATCAGGAGGTGAAGGACTTGGGCGTAGATTTCGGGATCGTCGTCCTAATGGTGAAGAATAACTGGGGAAGAGACGAGTATACTTGCTTGTACCGGCTACGAGTACATGGACAACGGTTGGGCGAAACGCCGTCACCGCAGCTCGAGGAGGAGGTGTAGGTAAGCTAAAGCACAACGTTGGCCGCTTTATGATCATGACTACGCACGAAATCACTAAAAGTTTCTGCACCATTTTTTATTTGGTCCACTTATTATCTTCCTATTTTTTTCATACTTGTACCCTTCTTATTCTATTTTTTGCTGTGCGCCCCCTCGTTTAGATGGGGCTACATCACGCTCTCTCTTTATTCCATCTGTTGTTCCAGTCGTACATACACTCTCTCGCTCTTTTGCATGTTTTCTCTATCCAGAAATTTTGGCCGGCATGGGAGGAGAGAAACCTTATGATGACATACCTCGACGAGCAACTTTGCAATTCCTACTTCGCGAGAAGAGTGTCCCGCATCGGGAACAATCTTCAGCTCCAACTCAGGGAACACCTAAGGCAACAACTGAGAACAGTTGTAGTCAAGTGGTATGACAAGGAAAAATACCTTCTTCAATGCATATGCAGTGGTAGCCTTTTCCGTATAAGGTCACATAATCATAAGCAGGAGATACGGGTAAGAGGATTTTGGAATTCTCACCGGACAAACAACATCATATCTGCCTTGCACAACGATGGTAGGAATATGGCGGCTATTACACCATACTACATTAACGGGAATCCAGCAGAAGTGTGCTTACATATCCTTACATTTTGTCAATCTCCTGCTTCTCAAGGAGTTGTCCTTCCCTCATGAAGCCCTGGATAAAGGCTCACAAGTCAGCTTCGTCTCAGTCATGTTTCAAAGAGTGAATATCAGACCTCGTTAACAAAGTAGTGATTTTCGATCCTAGCAAAAGCGCTAAATTTCATGTACAGTTAGATATGGATAGAGGGGATGAACGGGGTTTTACTTGGCAAAGTCATCGCTCTCGACACGTTCAATGTAAGCGGGGTCAACGAAGAGTTTGGACGTGGCCATCCTTGATTACAGGACTTGTGGGTTAGATCTCATGCTACGCGGTGAAGGGAGGGAATATGCTACTCGCTCCCACTTGGACCAGGCTCTAGCTGCATTCAAACGAGTTTGGTTGTCGGCTGAGTTAAGTTGTGCGTGATATGCAAGTATCATATCTTGACGCTCCGTTTCAGGGATAGGAGCGATGTACTCTTCCCTTTGTAAAGATAATATTTTTTCAGTTTCGATTAATCTATAAGACTATAACACCATTTTGCCTTACCACGCTTCGGGGAAAATGTGCGAAGCACCTTCCTGGTAAAAGAACTTCAGCTCGCTAATGGCCATAACTTTAATGCGTCAGACAAGCGATAGCAGACTGCATGGCTTACCTCTTCCTGAGAGTGAAAATCCCTCTGCAGAAAGACTGGTTAAAGTCTTAAAGACTATGGGTGATATGAGCCGATGACAAACCGCAAAACGAGGCTCTTCACGCGATCGGGATGCATCTAGAGCATATATGCCTATTGAGATTTGGGGTTGATCGTGCTTCAAAATGACTCACTTGGGCGTAGGCCAGGGAGAGTGTTGAGCCCTATCGGTATTGGTTTTTTGATTAAAATAAATCATAGGGAGAAACGAAGGATGGGGAGGACTAACCCAAGAACCACCAAAAACGTGCCATTTGTCTATCTTCAAAAGTTCCCTGATTTTCTCCGTGTCTTTGACAAGATCCCAAGTAGTGTTTTCCTCAAGAGATGCGCTCCTATGTTAGCCCCGTTAGCCAACGATGGTCCTGGTACTGGAAAGATGGTTACACACGGCGTAGATTTCCCTGACCCTCTTTGGTCAAACAAGATGATTTGGTACTTCTCTGGATTGAAAAAACTGCGATCGGAGGGGTCTGTACCTCCCCCGGGACCACCTGTTATATCAAATACAAGCCTTTGAGGGACACATAGTAGATCGATCTAGATGTGTTCGAACCGTGGAGGAAAACCACTGCGCTTCATCGTAAATTCGACAGACTCTTAGATTAGGAGGGGGATAGTACCTGGAGCTCCAGCTTTATTTCCTGAGACTTCATAGCTGATTTAATTACATGTTATTCTCACTTGTAATCGCTCTCCGGT
>JABCKK010007965.1:0-27545 GCA_018221785.1 Calocybe gangraenosa
TTCATGCACCGCATCCAGAACGCTCCCTTCACGACACGTCTCCATGTAGCCCTCATGGCGCTCGGTCCATGGGAGGGACGAGCCGTCGCCTTTGTCTTGGGTAAGTTTTTTATACCATCATAACCCCGTAACAACTGGATGATCAACCCCTTTTTTTTTCTCTTCTTCTAGGATGTGGACTTGGTGTTTTGTTGAGGATGATTTTTGTCCTCACTCTTGTTTCTTATCGCTTCATCAGGGGCTCTAGGAAGGACAAGGAGTATACCGAAGTCATCTTTGTTGAGGAGTACGAGGAACCCCAGCAGATCGCTATCGCACCTCCCACGTACACCGACGAGAAAGTAGACAAAGACAATGCTACTGTTTGAAGCCCTACTACTTGGTCATGCTTACAGTAGCAGTGTACTTTTTTTTTATCTGTTCAAATTCTCGAATCTGAACTTGAGTTTCGTTAGCGTAAGGTCTTATGATATCTTTGTACTATTTATAGATAAATGATAATGGGAAGCTGTTTTCTCGTTGTCAGCTATTTTCGCGACGCTGTTAGGTCTCTGTCGGCCAATGCTTGGATCACTCCATTTTCCCAACTATTGGGTATCATCTGCGGCGAATGGAATTGCGCAGGTCTTCCACAGCCAAGCTGGACCCCTCAGCGCTTACAACAATCCAACACCACCAATGATTCATTCTACATAACTCACGGCGATCTCAAGCAGACGTGCGACTTGTTGATGATATCAATTCAGGGCCATGGAATATGATAGCATCTCCCTCCCCGCAACATATCAAGCCGAGGTACGTACCTGACTTGCAGCTACGACTAGGCCTGTCCACTGCCTTTCTAGATACATACAGGCAATTGGCGGCCGTTACACGGATCTTTGTCCTGCCTTCTTGGAGGCTCTTGGCCTTTGTTCCAGGGGAAAGGGGGTTGGGGATGGAAGGAATGCCAAAAAAAATACAAGCCTACTCGTCCCTCGATTTCTGACCAGGGGTATAAATAGGCAGATGTGGGGTGCACTTCGTTAGTCCAGTGTATCGATCGATGATGTTGCTACTTCCTCCTCATCGCATGGCCGTTTACACCCAACTCGCGACGGTGCTCTTTGCCACGACGGGGTGGGAGGTTCATGCGCGTCCACAGCCAGCCAATGACGCCGGTATCGATATTACCGCTATCCAGAAACGCCAGAGTATTCCTATCAATTTACAGGGCACATGGACTCCTGTCGGGTCTGGGTGTTACACGTACGGTCCTTCTTTCTTTTTTTTTTTTTTCTTTCTTGTCGTTGTGTTTCTTTTTATAATGTTTCTTTATCACCCTGTTGGACTAATTATCACAATCTCTCTCCCCCCCCTCTTAGTGACCAGGCCACTTCGCGCACGCTTAGGGGCACATCGACAGCAAGTCAGAACGGGATGACCATCGAGACGTGTCTCGCGTTTTGTGAGAACCAAGGGTACACGTATGCAGGTGTCGAATATGGTATAGAATGCTGTGAGTGGATCACAAAATCTTCAATGTTCTTCATTTCGGCTTCATCCTCAACCTCTTGTCCATACGTTTTCTTTTCTGGGATCTTAGACTGCGACGTACGAATTGCCGGTGGTGCCATCGCACCCCTCACGGAATGCAACCAGCCTTGCTCGGGAAACCCAGCCCAATCGTGCGGTGCTCCCAACAGGCTCAACCTCTTTTGGAGCAGGAAGCCGGCTCCGAATAGTCCGCCGACGGTGGGTAATAGTTTATGGAAGGCGAGGGGTTGCTTCAGGTAGTTTGACTGTTTTTGTTACATTTTTTTTTGTGGCCCGTGGCTGAACGGACCGAATATATAACAGAGATAACG
Organism: Calocybe gangraenosa; assembly: GCA_018221785.1. Taxonomy (NCBI): domain Eukaryota; kingdom Fungi; phylum Basidiomycota; class Agaricomycetes; order Agaricales; family Lyophyllaceae; genus Calocybe; species Calocybe gangraenosa. The sequence continues at coordinate 1,848 of JABCKK010007965.1, forward strand.
TGGGCGGGCGCCTGTTGCCTCGACGCACTGCGACGTCGGGACCTACGACGCCCGAATCGTGTGCTAACGCTTGTAGAGACGCGGGAATGCCATATATGGGACTCGAATACGGCTTCGAGTGCTGTACGTCTCCCTTTACTGCCCCCCCCCCCAATCTTCAAAGTGAAATAACAAACTTACCTTTTCCTGATTTTCAACAGGGTGCGGCTCCTCTCTGGACCTGTCAAAGAAAGTCCCCGACAGCGACTGCAATATGATCTGCACCAACGACCACGCTCACCTATGTGGGGCCCCAGACCGCCTTACGGTGTATTACCATGACGTGCCCTCCTTTGGGAACTACCCACAGACATGTGTGCCCTTGACCAGCCCGAAATTTACCTTCACCGCAAAGTACAAAGAACCCCCCGTTTCGGGCCCTCTTTCTTACCCGCTCAAAGTCGCTCAGGCGTTGACGATTCCAGGGACGACTTGGTCGGTTCTTTCTGTGAGTTTCTCGCAAAAATAAATAAATAAAAAACCCATATGTCGAGGAAGAACCCCCCTGAACTAATTGGAAATTTTTGTGGAAACACTGATATAGGCCTGCCCAACGTGCTCTTCGCCTTGGGATTACTTTATCTATTCACCTGAAAACAACGTTCTTGTGATGCAATCAAAGGAACCTAACACCGCGCCTCCCGTTGAGGTGAGCGTAGCCCTCTGGGACGGCGAGTCTCCCATCTTTGCTACCAAAGCTACGCTCCCGTCCGACTTTGGTGGGTATGCTGGATATTGTGAATCGGTAATTACTTTTTCCTTCCCACTTCACCCTGCCCCCCCCCCCTACCCCCCCTCTCTCCTTTTGTGCGCTTGTGTTTTTGTCGAGAGACTGATTGTTTCTTCTCTTTCTGCTTGCTTGGGGGCACTTTAGCTACACCCCTTGAACCCTGCCGGACCACACATCCTCAGGGGTAATGGCGACCCAGACCAGTGGGCTCTGTGCCGAAACATTTCTGCATCTGGACGATTGGATGTTGTCCTGAAACCAAGATCGAATCATCCACATTACGATAGAAGGGATTGTGGAGCTGTTGATATATTTGTGCTCCCGGGGCCTGCATAAAACATATGTGTGGGGGGGGGAGATGTTCTCGTCTTAGCTATTGGACTTGTGATTGATTGCATACTGCAATTGTTGGGTTTTTTACCTTTTGTATATGCTAGGTGTCATTGTAAACACGATTCTGATTGTAATACAGTGTCTTTTGCTTCTGACCTTGCAGTGAAGATTTGCGTTGTTGAGAATTGACTGTCATATCAACATGGCAGCTATTTCCTAGGGCCACATATTATAGCGTTCCTTCCATAGTCGCAGAATGTATAAATAATCTCGTCCCATTAGGAAAGGCAAGATTCAATTCAATTCCACATATTGATAGAAACATGCGCGTAAAATATTGATTGCATACAAAGACACCAAGGAACAGCCAAAACGGGGTTGGTCTTTACCTCACAGCAAGATAAAGGCCCTCAATCGCCACATTTGCCTGCCATATTCCGAGTCTACGAACAGCACGTAGCGCAGCTGGGGCCGGAAAGACGAGCACGAAGGCAGGTATAAAAAAGATGACAAGGAGAAGAGAGAAAACGATGGTGATGCTGGGTTTGATAACCAAGAAGTAGAAGAGAGCTTGGTAGGATGTGGGATCTGTGAACTAAAAAGAAAAAAGAAAAAGCCAGGGCTTAAGTCTGGGATTAAGGATATGAATATGAAGGACCACATACCATCGCATAGGCGTTTCTATAGAATGACCGTTCTCGGACGAGATCGCCGATAACCGCAGCACCTGCTTCGATTTCGGCAGAGGTAGGTTCACGGCGTCGTGTGAATATTGGCCGTGGTGGATACGGTGCTGGGTATGACAATGGTGAATGGAATTTTGACTGAAGCGCGAGCTAAAGAGCGGAGAAGAGGTGCTGAATACGAGAAAACGAGATGACATTGGGCGCAACAAACCTCGCCTCTAGCAAATGCCCTAGCCCCAATCAAATTGAAGAAACAAAGTATGGCACCCAGAGGTAAAGCCATGAGGAGAGTTGTCCCAGCCTGTTAGGTTTTAGAACAAAAGAAACATAAGGCGTATAGACCAGAAAGGAACGTACAACTGTAAGCACAAATATGTATATCCATGCTGCCAAGGCGTATGGGAAGTTGAGCACAGCAAGGTGAAACAACGACCTGTAATACGCCTTCTGGCCCAACGGCCTAAAATAAGTCTTCCATAATGTCGCGGAGAAGAATCCACCCTCCTGTCTTCTAAAGCCATTGGGAGCATTTTGAACTTGGTCCTCTTCATTCGAAAATGACAAGTATATCTGTCTACCCCCCTCTAACTCATCTTGAAACCCTTCTTCATTTTCTGTCCTAAACAACGATACGATTGTCTGGCCTAGAGACGGCGCTGGGGATGTGGAGCTAGTATGCGAAGTCGATCGTGGCCGAGGTGTAAATCGCCGTATTTGGCTTGGCGTCAAGAATGGGGACGACGATATCTCTTCATTCTCGTGGTGGTGACGAACATCATCCAACAGCGGGTTGCCTGAGTGAACCGAAACATGAGGCGAGTGGGGCTCTTGGTCTGAGTTGGAGTCGAGAGAAGAGAATTGGGCGTGTGGTGAGGTCTGGATGCGCTGCGAATGCCTGGCACTTGTGCGGTGTGCTCTCCGTCGGTCGCGCGACGGGTAAGGAGGTGGTGGGTCTACTATCGCTATGCAGCTATCCGATGATGGAGGCGATGGCGAGGCTGCCTCAATCGGAGGAGCATTTACAAGGATCATGGTGTGCAGAGGTGGAGGTAAGGCTCGAATTTCACACGACTTGCCCGCAGTTTATTTATTTATTTGATCAACATCGATCCACAAGCACTGATGCAGATTGCGCTTCCTTCCCCAGAGAATCACGCTAACCCATAAAGTCATTGATTTACCCAAGATAAATATAGTACATATGTACATTATAATAGAAATCCTGCAAGATGGCGAAAGGGCAAAGTACAATGACTTCTGCCCACGTGCGTTCAGGATTTCGCAGTCGTCCGTAGTCCCAGCTAGCGAGTCCAGATATCCTGAAAGGTGGGCAGCAACTCAAGCTTCATTAACACTTTTGTCTAATGGCCAGCGCTTAACTTTTGCCTCTATACATATCGGATCATGATCACGTCTTGTCGCCTACGGGAACTGGTAAGAAGCTCAGGTGTGTCTCCAATCCTGGCACATGTCCGGACTTGAGCGAAATTCGGCTCATATCTCTTCATCCATATAAGTGAGCACGGCAAAACCTATGCAGACAAAACACGCCCACGCGCTTAAAGGCTACTTCTTCCGAGTCGTAGCTGTTTCAGCGAGGCACATCAAAATGGCGGAGCAGCAGGTTCTCGAATCTACAAGATCATGGCAAATCTGTCGCCGCCCTCCACGGAACTAGTCACTCGGATGCACCGAATAAACTACCCGGAGTCTTCATACGCAACCGCAACGCTTCTACTTGTATGCCCGAAATTTCAGATCCTTTGAGTATACCCATTACCTGCAACCTTTAGAGTCATGGCCGACCTACCACACAATCTATCGTCTTTGGCCGACGGATTCTTCTATGGTGAGGAGGTGATGATTTGTCTCTAGTGAATTTGTAAACTCAGTTCTCTGGATATAGGTTTTATCATTTCCGTATTGTATGGTTTTAAAATAGCTCTTGATGATGGTGTTCGAATGACAGCTAATCCTATTTTTCTGCATAGGCTGCTAGGCATTACTATAATGCAAGGCTGGACATATTTCCATCATAACAGCGACCACTGGGCCATTCGTTTTTTTGTTCGTCCAGCTAGACATTCCCTTCTTGTTGATATAACTGACTTGGAGCAACGATCTCGTAGGTTGCATATCTCATGTAGGCTTAAAACTCCACTGCGTGTGATTCCTAGTTGATAGTTAAAAAAACCTGGCAGAGCACTTGACATCGCGGAATCGTGCTGCAGCACCCAGCTTCTTCACCACTACCTTGTAAACCATCCACGCTTCTCGGTACCGTCAATGCGTTTTGACTAAACCCTGCGCCAGATCGCGAACTTTGGAAACTTTGAAGTCTTGCGAAAGTTTAGCAGGTGCGAAACCACGATCACAAGTAGCAGCCTTTCCAACCTTTACACCTCTATAGTGTCATCTCTGTCGACTTTGGCATCACCGGAGCTATATTCTTCACGTACGCTTTCTTACCAACATCAGTCTCACTCCCGCGTATTAACAGCCATTTTCAGAGTCCACCTCTACTTTGCGAGACGGCTTCATTTAGGTTCGTGACACGATCGTTTCGTACATTGAATTGTGAACCCACTACTGGTTCTCTAGTTAGCAGAAGTCGGTGGCTTCCGGGGTTGATCGTAAGTCGTCACCATGCCCTCTCTCTCTCCACTCCTAACTTGTCGCGGATTAAAAAGGTCATTCTTACTCTAGCCATGCTTGGTATGTACTCCGGCCCCCGCTTACGACTTTTTGCTCTGATAATTCACTCGGTTGTACTCTTTACTACAACAGCACTCAGTCGATGCTTCAGCGGCTGCTTATCTACTTTGCTTCGCGGGGGATTTTGGTCACCCTAGCGCAAATTGGACACATCATCATGTATCTTGTTGATCCTTCCAATTATATGTTTTGGTAAGGCTGGCCTTTCTCCTCATCAACAAACTGCTCAAAGTATAAAAACCTTTGAAAGGGTTTCACTCCACTTGAACCTTAGCAAGCTGTATGTTATCTCGACCTGTAAGTCTATCCAGTGCTGATCGCGGATGCAATAATCACTGTCTGACACACTATCTCCCCCAGTGGTCACGTGCGAGTCTATTATACTTTACCTGGAGGGGCGCTTCTCTGAATTGATCTGCAAAAGGTTGAACTCCAGGCCATCTTTCAAAAATAACGAGGTTGTGCTGGAGAGTTTGCACTTTGCCCCAACAGAGACTGGAATGGGCAATTCAGAACGGCAAGTTTCAACAAGCCGAGGCCTCATTCTTCACTCACTTAGTATCAAGGCAGCGGGATAAGATAGAATTTGGAATTACTGCTAGCTCTGCCAATGTGTAGGTTTACTGCCGATTTGTTGAGAGCGAAACAGGGTATTGCAGTATACGGGAGGAGTTTAATATAGGTGTAATAATACTCTATTTGTTGTTATGTTCTTTCGCAAATGGGTATCCAACTGACTGCTGATCAACTTCAAGTCAATTATATTGGCCCCATTTTGCTCAAGAACACTAATGCAAGTCCTATAGAGGCGCAGAAACTGTTTTTGCGCCACAGCAGACCACTCTCGGTTTTACACGATTCGAGTTAAGCCTGTTATCTATAAAGCTCCCACAATTTTTTTAGAGCCAGCGGAGCCGCAGGTAACACCCAATAATACGACACTCGGATGGTACTGGGTAGGGGTGGTGAGTTTCATTGAGGCGTCATCTGCCGCCACGTGTTGTTTCAAACCAGTAACGGTTCAAACCAATAACGAGACTTTGCAGTCTGTTGCCGCCCCAAACGGAACCAGCGTAGCCTCCCATGTAAATTACCATGAGGTGTGCTTCTCTTCATAGGTGTGCTTCTCTTCAACCTCTGATGTTTTGGTAAACCGAAGATCTCCTCGGTGCAAAAAACTAAGCGGAACAAACATTTGAAAAGGGTTACCCACCATCTAAACCTCGGCAAACTTTATGTTATATCAACATGTAGATTCACCCAGTTGCTCATCCGATCATTACAAAACCACCGTTACCAGTGGCTACGTACGAGCACCGTTACACTCTCGAGAGTGGCACCTTTATAACACTGTTGAATGGTTGAACTTCAGTTCATCGCTCAGAAATAGCGATATCGTGGTGGAAAGCTTGCATTTTACCTCAAGAGGGGCAGAACCTAGTGACCCCGAAAGGTGAAATGCCAAAGTGTTTCCTCATCTTATTTGCTTGCCTGTAAGGGGACTGGAACTGTTAATGGACCTGGCTCTCCAACATGTGAAGCTGTCGCAACCCGAGTATAGATTCCCTAAGAGCAGAGATCTGTTCCTTTGGTGATTAACCTCGATTTGGAAGGCGGTTCGGGAATGAGAGATGCTCAGTATATTATCGAAATCCTGCTTTTGATGTTTCCCTTCTTCAGCTAAGTTGCATCCCCTTGATGAGAAAGGGTAAGTTGGCATCCCCCTAAATAGAAAGGGTAAGTTTGCACTTTACCCCTGCCAGGTAGTGTGTATTGATGTTTGATGAGTCCATTCGACCAATCCTGGGCCCCACATATACGACGGTGGCACATGGTCTGATGGGGTAAGACACCACCGTGCAAGTTGACAAGGAAGTAGATAGACTGTACTTTCATCACCTATGTAGTCCCCTGGACCCCGGGATAGATGGAGCGTATGCTTCTAGACTTCCTAGCCTCGATGAAAATACGCCGAGGAAGTATCTCACGGAGGAAGTTATGACTCAACCACAATCTTACCGGATCTGGAAAGAATTCGCCCATATTACGTCCAATATGTGCAACAATCTACATAGATAATAGAATACAGTTACAAACATTATCTTAGGATCTGCAATAGGCGACATTATTGAGGTGCTGAGAATAGATGTATAGTATTATGGCATCGTACTCACGAGCTATAGAACCTGGATCATACATGTGTCTCATCTAGAAAGCAGTATTGTCATAGTAGTAAGCATAGGACCCTTGGATATCACTAGGTGGAGGTGTAACCGATGTCCTAGATTTGTGCTCGAGGATCAAGAACGATATGACAACTTCATCTTGAATCTCGATAGCTTCGGGTCGTAAAGTAAGATGTGCGGGTTGTGAAGTCGTCGACCGGTTTGTAGCTGAAGTTTGCATAGTCGAAGTTTGCGCGGGTGTAAACCAAGCGATAGGTGAGTCAGTGTTGGTTGACAGGTATAGCTTTATCAATAGAGAGCATTAGATAGCGAAGCAACCGCCGGCTGACGAGGGAAGAGAAATTTACCACTAATCTCTTATCCACTGTGGATTTCCATACATATTTCTTGTCACTCGCTTTGAAAGTCACCGGGCTTTGAACATGGGTCGATCAAAAAAATGTGCGATATTGGGGGTGAGATGATTGCGGACCACTCACAAGGTCGTCAGAGTGGAAAACTTCAACCAGCTTCCCAAATTCTGACGGCTCTTCCCATTGAACGTGATCCTGTCAGGTAGGAAACCCCGTTGTTCTGTTACCACGAGGGGAGTACGTTCTCCATATCGATAAACACTAGTATGAGCGTAGCTTTGGTCGCTGCTGACGGTGTAAGTCGGGCCAAATCCACGCAGCGATAGAGTTGTCCGCCGCATGTCGTCACGACTGAAGGTGAGCACTGCATCTAGGCTAGCGGAGTCCCGTTCTACTAGTGTCTCCTGAGAGTTCATATGCCCGGCGGTGTGTGCATCTGATAACATGGTTTGTCCTCCCGGATGTGAGGATAGGTAGTGGGTCTTGAGGGTTCTGTAATAAGCACTGTGAGCTCACAGCCTTGTATCTGAACGCCTTACCAATACCCTCTCTTGCCCGCTTTTGATGATGGGCCTTTCGGAACTTGGCCTTGGCACCCCTCATATAGGGACGGCTGTGTACCAGTACCAGGGTAAAACTTTTATTTATAAATGCTGAGTTGTTTAGTTCATTTTCCGATCACATACAGTCAAGTAACCAAGTCTACTGTATATTGGTCTAGTGGCATTCAGCTGAAGATAAAGAGTAATGATAATTATTGTTTAAGTAAAAGTAAAAAGGACACCGTCTTATCACCACTCAGACTTTGTTAAACCAGGCCTCGGCACGGTCACGAGGGCCTTTCCCCTGCAAACCAGGTACGCCTGGTCCCGCTCCCCACAATCCTGACAAGGCAATGCTAATGCGATTTCCCTCAACAACACTCTCAGCAAGCGCCCCTACATCAAACGTCATATCTCCACCATACGTCCAGAATGGCTCAGATGTGTCGTTGGTAGGCTGTAAAGCGTTGATTAGCGATTTTGGATGACAAAAGAGAGGTAAAGAAAGGGAAACTGAGATGCAACTTACGTAGCTGGACAATGCGCTGACATTGAATACGTTCCCCGAAAAATGGCTCAGCCTAATGTGGGACGTCCAAGGGCTGTCCCATATCGCGATGAATGTTGGCACGTTCGGTTCGACTGCACCTGGCAGGATCGTCGAGATGTTAGACGACAGAGCTTGGCACGACTTTGACTCGCGGGGCTGATTTGGAGATATGTAGCAGAACTCGGCTTTGCCGTAGCCGGCGTCGGTATACGTTCCAGCTAAAGAAGCGAAGCTTGTAGACGGAAGTGAGGCGTTGGTCGGCCGTGGTGTGGCGAGGGGTGGCGTTAGCGATACTAATGGCCTATATCTGTGGTGTCATTTGTGTCAGAGGCGAGTTTGGTTGGGTCTTATGGGTGAAAACAAGACCACTTTACGAACAAACGAACCTAGAGTCCCAGTCGATTTTCTCCAACCCTAATGCTTCGTCGATAATTCGATACCTGATAATGGCCGCGATAATACTTCCCCAATCATTATCGTTAGAAAGAACAGCAACTCCTATATCATCGAATGGAAGGCGTGATACAAGGCTTATGAACCCTAGGTAGGAGACCAAAAATTAAGCATATGAAATATAGGGGGAGGAAGAAACAGCGACACAGACCAGGTGTACCACCATCATGCTCTATAATTTCTGTGTTTCGTTACGGGAAGAAAAGAAGAGGAGTTTTTTTAGAAGCATGTATAAATCATGCAAGGTATAATTAGCCGCACCGTGGCCCCTATAAGTATTACGAACCAAGCCACCACCATAAACAGAAGGAGAAAGTTCTGGGAACGACCTGAAGAAAAACATGAATTAGTCAACATATCAAATACAAGTATCGTTTATGAAGGCTCACGCTTCAGGTTCAACAACAGTTATACCTCTCGATACCGTCTGCACGATATCGGGGCTAATAACAAAGTCTTGCGAGTTGGGATTTTGACCGTTGCGCAGAAGCGTTTGAAGCCAGGTAGCCTAAGATCGACGTTTGTCAATACCAAAGATAAAACTATAGGTCATCCACTTACCATGTCGACGGCGTTGCTGATTACCCCTCCTGCGCCTGACAAAACTGGTGAAGTGGGGAAAAAAAATTCAGACTGGTAAATTCACTGTTGAAGTACGAAACTCAACTATTCCCATCCTCACCACCTTTAGTGGACCAAAACGGAAGTGCCCGTGGAGTTCCTGCCAATGGATCTTTGATCAAGTCGACCCCCTGGCGTGCAATTCCATCAGCCAAATCCCCAAGCTTTGCGACGTCATAGGAATACGTCGTGGACGTCAAACCAAGTGGTTCTAGGATGTGTTGCTTGACATAACGAGCAAAGCTCAGTTTGGATGGGAGAACAAGAGTGGGCAAGTATGAGAGCAGAGTGTACATGTTGTTATTGTATTGCCAGGTTTGGCGGAACTCTGCCGAGGGGCGTTGTGATCCAATCTTCTTGAGCTGAGTTTGGTTTCGAAGAGAACGTTAGAGCTTGTGTCAAGAGAGCAGAGCAGGAAAGTGTGAGACGTACGACTGCGGGGACATCGTCAGACCATTTGTACGAAAAATCATGGCGCGGCAAGCCTGTGCGATGGCTCATCAGATCAATAATTGAGGCGTCCTTGGTCGCGAAGGGGTCGCCTTGAACTCTCCAACCGGGAACAATCGAGGCAATCTTTGAGTTCCAAGTCAACCTAGGTTTGATAGTCTCGTTGTTGATTAGAAGCCCTGTAGCAAGAGAAGTGAAAAGCTAATGGAGGGCACTCCGTTAGTGCAGGTAGAATGATAACTGCTAAAGCCCATGCCTTGGAGTTTGATCCGATAGCGAAAAGCGTTTTTTCTGTCACTCTGCTTCCGTTGACCTTTGCGAAGCCGTATCCTTTGGTCTCGACCGACCAGTTACCTTGTCCATCTCCTCGAACGACGGCAATGCTGACACCGCCGGGTGATTTCCAGCTAGTAAGAACCTGATTGATAAACGCGTCCGTCGCGTCATTGAGGATCGCGCCGCGGTCACCAATAGCAGCCGTAGCAGCTCTGGTGAGTAGTATATAATACGATATACTAATGAGATACAGAGGTATCACGGCCATGCGCGCCATTGGGATGAGTGGTTGGATATGGGTATCTATTCGTCGAACTAGAGCACAAGACCTTTTATACCACCCAAAAGATAGGAGCAAGGCTATAAATCGCGCAAAACCGAGTGAAAGGCCTTGGTAGTGTCACCGGTACCCTCCGGAGTCATCGCAAGAAGCTGCGGCCTGTCCACAGCAATCCTAGTTTGGCGTAAAAGGTGTTAAATGCACTCGATAGACTGTCGGGGCTAACTCACGCCCGAGCCATGGATTGGTAACCTGCCCCTGCGGATAAGATAATTATCAAAAAACTCTTCATCTTTTCACTGGGGTAAATAACGGTTAGCATCCGTTTTCCATTTCCATCGTTGCCATCTTTTTGCCGTTGTCTAGCTCATATAGATTCGTAGGATAAGATTGAAAAGCTTTTGTTCAAGCGAGAAAACAGAAAACTGTACTGGCGCTGAATTTCATATTTGAGCTGTCGAGCATATGAAGTCACCGTGGGAACTTTTGAATATCAACGATTGGCGATTCTTAGTCACCCACTGCGCGCAGCAGGTGTCATCGAGAAATCCCACCTGTTCCCTCGTGGCGCAGATCGCAGGATCCGAGTGGAAATATGCCAAGAATTTGATCTTGTCAGATTTTGTTCCTACATACAAGGATAACTTACAAGGTTGCCTCCTATAGGCTGTAGTTTATGGTCGCGGGAGTTCGCCGCATATTCCTATTCCTTTGCAAACTAGAGTTGGAATTGGATGTTGGTATGTAAATTGTATGCATAATATTGACAGTAATCAACAGTGCGTATATCCCGGAGACTTTTGTGCACGGAATTCCTCTTCATCAACGAATAGCTTGAGAAATGGATCCAACGCAGGTTGCGACAGGCAATCCGTCAAGCGTCGATTTATAGCCACCTACGGAAGGCTTCACTCGCTCGAGTCGCGCCTACTATGTGATTTCACCTGCGCTATTATGTGAAAAGAGACACTTTTGGATCCTTGATGCGATACATAGTGTGGTTAAACTGAGTAGAAAGTCGAACAGTACATATCTATCTCGTAAATGAGCGGGGCTTATAGGGAGTAACTTACCCTGAAGCTAGCCGTTTCTGCTGTACGAGGCATTATGATTATGGAGGGATGGGAAAGAGAAGGATGATGGTGGAGGGTTAGTTATAGAGCCATTATATACTTATGGATACTCCTGGGACTTTTGTCCGAAGATGACATCAGCCTCATGATCGACGAGATTCCATATACGGCAGTGAATTCTACACTAGCAACGTCGACAAGAGCGAGCCAGGAAGGCACACCTTGTGATCCAAAATACTTCTGCGGGTCGTGTGTCGCGGTTTACTCAACCCGAGTTAAATATTGGTGATATACTTGACTGTAGCGTAATGAACCGGGTTTGGAAGTTTCGAATAGTATTTTATGTACGTACTAAGCACGAGTATCCATCGTTATCCGATCATTCAGCGTCTATTGGATGATATAAAAGGGGCCAATTTTAGCTCTACACCCTGTTCATATCCTTCATACCCCCAGCAATGCCCCCGACGCCCCAGCGTTGTACTGAATGTGGGCTCGGACCAATCGGAGAGAAACCTCTCTATCAAAAATGTGCAAAGTGTGGAGAACCATTTGCGTGCGTCATGGTCTATGCCCATTATCTTAATCCCTTCCTGACGATCTAGCTTTGAACTCTACAAATGTGGATAATATAGTCAAAGGAGTGCCAATCAGCTCATTGGCCACTAAACAAACCGATATGTAGACCGTACTCGGCTAACGAAGTATGGGCAATCGAGATATTGTCACTAGGCGACGCGAGGAAGCTCAGCATTCCTGACAACAATTGGGAGAAGAGGTGTCGCCAGAAGCTTGTCACCATGGACCATCCTGTATTCACCCGTGGAGAACTATGCCCTGTTCCGGCCCATTGCGGGACACCTTTGTTGATCTACAGCGATAGGCTTTCAACAGGAAGAGGTATGCATTTAGAAGGTGGTGAAAATCAACCTGCTGTGTTTTTGAGGATCGAGGTCAAAGATGGAATTGCTCCACTTCAGTACGTTGTGTGTGGCTACTTTTTGTCATCAGACGAGTGATAGTATGAACATCAATATTACGAATCGCAGAGAGAAAAAGGCAGACTTGGGTTTGGCCCATTCTTCACGCCACTGTGAATATAGCTTTATATCTATAGTATGGCAAAAGTCTGGTCGGGATATTTACTGGCTTGTACATTGGTCGGCTCTGGCTCCACAATGAACATAAAGAACCATGAATAAACCATAAGCAGATGAGTGATAACGGCAAGCGTCCATGTAGATTCGCTTTTGCTCGGTATCAATTGCGGAGGTGTCAAGCCCAGTCCTAGATAACAATAAACTTCCAATTACGTTATGCGGTGGCCAAAACGCAAGTGAGGAGCTTACCATAGTAATACACCCGCCAGAGATAGCAACTAGACTGTGCTTGTAGGTCAAACGACTCGGGATTCCGGGGTGCCGTCAAAGGACTGGTATCTGTCACGTTTCTCAAACGAGGCAGTTACACATGTGTTAGTACACTAGGGACACGTCGCCTAATTACAAGAGAAACGGCAGGGCGAAGCTAGATTATAATCGACACCCCTGTAAGACAAGACGATAACTTTCAACACCTCGTATGCACTTACTCATCAGATAAGACGCAAAAGTAGACGTGGTTAACCATGAGAGGTGATATTGCAGCTCGTAAAGGCAATGGCAAGAACAAGTGATCACAAACCCTCTCTCTCCGCAATCGACCTAAAGAAGGGTCAGGTACTCGTTGCCGATTCCTAGGCTACAGTATGCCCAGCTGGAAGGGATGCATCAATGACCCATCATCGATTCATGCATCATCTATTGGCCTGTGACCGTGGCTCGTTATATGTGACAGCTGGGCGTGACTTGCGATGAGGTTGCCACTGTTGCCTCCAATGACCAAGTCGCTATGAAAATGACTTCTCGCGCTACAATTAGGGGCTACGACCCCATACAAATTGCGCCGTATAAAAAAGGTGATGACTTTAGATTTTTCCTATGTACAGGCGGAGCCAGCGGGATGAGCAATAAATAAATCGGATGCGACCTACCGACGGCCCTTTGGCAACTCTCCGCTTGTCAGTACAGGGTCAACATGATTGCAACGTGCTTTTTTGCATACATGCCCACAGGCTGTTTGAAGACTCGTCCCAGTTCACCCCCCTCGTTCACCCGCTAAACAGTCATGGTATTCAATTTTCCCACTGAACTAGAGCGCGACATATTCGAGTTATCTGCACAATCATCACTGAATGTCGCATCGGAACTCGCCCTTGTAGCGCGTAGAGTCAGCACATGGCAAGTGGTTCTTCCAAGTTGCAACTTGATCAGGATGCTAAACATGACTGCAGGATATACCCTATTCTCTATGGCACCGTCAAGTTATACCGCAAGAGGAATGCTACCCTATTCGTCCTGTCTATAAAAGCCAAACCTATACTAGCATCATACGTCAAGTCCTTGTACATCGGCTCAGATGTTGGGTGCTGGGCTGCTCGTGGCGTCTTGATGCACCTTCAGGACCTCGACAATCTTGCGTGTTCGGTCTCGGACCCCAGTTTTCGACAGTGTCTCGACGTCATACGGCCCAGCCGACTTACCATCATGTTCTCTGGGCTGTCCTATACCCACGAATACGCCCCACCAGTCTTCTCAGATAACTCATTTAATAGAGTCACCCATCTCCACCTTTTCGATCACTGGACCCGATGGGTGACATGGACAGAAGCGCTGGCCGTTCTCCCCGAGCTCACACATATTGCACTTCATTACGACGACTCCATCTTTACAAACGATAATTTAGTTTTCCAGGCGTTCTGCGATATTTTGGCGTCTTGCAAGACGCTCTGGCTTTGTGTGCTACTTTACGTGCAACCACTTTCTTCAACGTTCGACCAGCTCCAGGATAGAAAGTTTGCGAAAATACGGTTTCACCAAGAAATAAATCAAGATTTAGATATATGGCGAGCTGCGGAGAAGGAAATAGAAGTAATCGGAAAAACGGAAAATGTATGCGTGTCGGTATCTGGTCAACAACCGATCGTGCATGCTGGGTGTTAAACCATACCGCAGAGGCTTCATGTCTGTAATAATGATGGACTAGAAGATAGGACAAATGCCATTCTTTTAATTTTGCTTTATGATCGTGTCATTTCATCTAAGCTCCAAACACTGACAGCATTATTGTTTATCGAGAGGATCTCAACACTAGCATGAAAACAAGTCCCATAACAAACATTCATTACAAGAAGGTAGGTCGGACGTCTAATTTCACAAATGAGTTGATAATTTATGTACCAGCCGTAAGTGCAACTGTCCTCATAGAGAATGAAGGGCAGCGAGAAGTGGACCCTTCGGCCATTTCTTGTTGTCAGTATAGATGCGGCACACAATTTGGATTGTTTCTCTACTTGTTGTAGTCTCTATTTGGTTTTTAATTTCTTTCCCTCCTTGAGCTTCTTCTTGGCTGATACATAGTCATTATTCTCTGATTCTGGACCTGGTATGCATAAATTCTTACCCATAACATACTTTAGATTATCATCAAAAGTCCTCTTCTTGTTGATCGCAATACTGTAACCGGTTGTGGGTAATTTGAGTTCACTTTCCCCTACTCGCTCCATCCTTTGGATGTCAATCCACTTGAACTTGTTTAACATGTTGGAAACTCGTAGAAGACCTTTCTGATCTTCATCGACCAGCTTTGTAACAAGAAATCCCTTTGGTGTTATTTTGCAGAGCAACACATTCTTAGATCATGAAGCAATCAACACCGGCCACAACAATTAGGTACTTAGAAAGCTTACAGTCGGGCCCCTCATATAAGACCATCCTTCTATATAGATTTTGGCCGCGTTTTTGGCTGTGTATGCCACATCTTCTTGTTCCTCCGGTTTTGTTCTGGGGGGAGGGCTTGACCGTGGTGGATTGTTTACTATGACCGAATTTAAGAACTCAGGCGATAGATAGCACCCGGTCGTGGGTAATTTGAGTTGAGTTGATTTCCATTTCTTCTGTAGAGGTATACCGTATTTGATGGGCAGATCTTTGCCATTGACACCAACTTTGAAGTAAGTCTGAGGCCCCTCTTCATCAACGAGGTCGACTCCAAGAAATTCTGTCGCGGATTCCTGTGTCACAATTAAAACCTCGCCCTATGACACAGTCAAGGGCTGGCAAGAACGCCGATTTGGTGATTGACCTACGTGACCATCTGCCCTCGCATAGGACCATCCTACCAGAAAGCTCTCAGGGGTTTGCCCGGTCAATTTGGCTGATCTACTACTTTCAGCGCCTGCAGCACCGGCCCTGGCGGTAATATTGCCGTATTGATATGGTGCAATAGCAGCACTTAGAGAGGTTGGTAGGAAAAATAACAGGGCAAGCCCTAGGACGAGAGTTGAACGAATGTTTAACATAGTAGTAGCAGAGAGTAGGCTTCGGCCAAGGAAGGGATAATTGAGGACCAGCTCAATACTAAAAGTGATAGCACTTACTTTACTACTCTTATACTTCCGGAGTATAACTGTCGATAACCATTTGATTGACGACCATCATTTAATGTTGATGATTGTTTCTTGCTTCTTCATAATAATGGTTCCAATGGGTTCCGAGATGGTTGCACCCTACTTAGGTCGCTTCCTCCCTCTTGACAATATCGTAAAAACCCTATTGCCAAATTTCCCTCTAGCGCCGCTTTCTCTGGCAAGGTTTTCTCCAGTCTCTTACCTTCAAACTTGTGACCTGTTACTGTTAACCATTATATCTCGGTCTTGACACCTTGGCTTGCCATCATATCTCAATTATCATATTTGCGATTTAATTCTTGTTTGAACAATTGACCGCGGTACAAGGTAAGATTGGTAATATTTTGATTTTAGTGTATAAAGCTGATGGGGATAGGGTCTAAGCCCAAAAATGACCATGTCCTCCAGCACCATCTACGCCACCAACCCGTCCCGTGCACCTAACTCACCTCAGTAATTTCACAAACTAGATTGTGAGACCTGGAAGGTTGTGTGAGACAGATAGGGACGCTGATAATGATATCTTGCACCACATGGTGATGTGAGGTGCTAAGCCATACTATTATGCACCATCTCACACATTGAACGTGCTGAGTAATTTGAAACCACATGTACAGCTATTGAAAGCATGCAAATTTTGTGATACACCATATGTCAATAACTAACTCCCTGCTGCGGATTTCTGATAATCGTGTGCCTTTATCTTCTTGGGTGACTGATGCCGAACCGTCCCGCCGCGCATCTAGACTTGAAACCATGAGAACACATAACAACAGAACTTCAAACTTACATTATGTCAATGGCTGGGACATAAACCAAAGCGGAAGCAAATTTAAATTAGTAAGAATGTGTTGGTAAACGCTTGCTAGCATGTGGCGCACTACACCACCCTAAAGCTTGAGGCATGCGCGCTATGCAAGTATTGGTATAAGCTCTTATTCTCATTTTCAAACGTCAAACAAGGAGGGAAAAAGTCTCTGACTGTCTCCAATGTTTAAAATGAGCAGAGCGTGCATTTGGTTGTTTCCGTTACCTCGTATATATTCCATCAATGCAACACTCCCCCTTGTTGATTGTTTCATGATTTTAATCAGGGATACACTTACCCAATTTCTTACTTGATTTCGTTCATTCTCGGTTGTCCATCGGCAAGCGATCTCTGAGGCGAACTGTATAGTCCTTCGGCGGCGGATCAAGTTTATCCAAAAATTGCCTACCCCGGAATAGCACATCACATCCGGATTTGGAAATTGTTCTATAAGATTCCCAAGACTCATCTACAGCTGATAAAAAGTACATTATGATCTATGCAGTTATATAATTTATAAGAGATGTTTCAGTTAGTTCTTTAGGCTTAGTCCGGAGAACAACCCTAATGGGTTCACTATGCCCTATCCATGGCTTACTGGACATGGATGGGCGTTCCAACCTCTGGAGTACATGTCGTGACTAATTTGATCGAATCCTAGCTTGGTGCTACTCAGACTTGTCATTCTTAAACAACGATAGCCCTCTCATGACACGACAAGCGTTGGCAAGGCCAATCATCTTCTCTTATCTCTTTTACTATACAGCACGTGGCAGTAGTGCTGATCGGTCTCCAAGCATCATGGGGAATAATGGACCTGCACCCAGGTCCCACAGTCACATGCAGGCGAGGGTGGCGAGTGAAACTCATCCAATGATCCATTATTATATCTGGCATATCGTCAATTACTGTCTGCCAGATCTGTGGTTTCCACGTGAATTAAGGGCAGTGTCTTAAGGTTTACATGTCTATAAGAATGATCTGATAGGGCCTAGATAGGGCCTAGAATTACGGATGCGATTGGGACTTCCAGTGGGTTGTAGGTCGCAAGGCTCACGGCGGATAAAACATATTGACCGTTGCAAATGATACGGGTACGATTTGTACAAATATTTCACAAAATAGATCTCTAGCGCCAGAGAGATGGCGGCTGGTTTATTCGGCCCCAAAAGCATCCGCAGCTATCCTGGGCGCTGCATCAAAAAAAAAAAAAGATAACTTGTTTCCGAATTCTATTTATAGAATATGGGAAAAGTATGACGGTTTTTTGGTCCGGTCATATGCCCGGGGTGGCGTGACTCGGTCATGTAAGTCGTTTTCACCTTACACCTTACTACTACCACTCATCTTATTCATTTATTCTTAAGTCACATGGAGACACCATTGAAGGATTTTGGGCTCAAGTTCAGCTCCAACTCACCTCGAATTCATATTCTGAGCTCGGTGATGCCGTGGTTGCAACGGCCCGTCAAGCAACGGCCGTCAGTAATTCCTCGGTCTTTGCCTCTCGCTTGGCATGTCGATATGAGCGAGAAATATGGTACATATCCCAGCACATGGAAGCCAAGACCTAGGCGTATGAAACAGCGATGGCGATGGGCGGCGGGGCGCATATGTGAATATAGGAGTTGCTGACATAGTAACGGCAAAGCCGGGACTTTGAACAATTCGCCCCGAGCTACCATGACAAGACGGCCAATGCCATGAGTCTCGCTAATATATTTTAGCTTTTGACCACCAATGAGACCTTCTTGACCGAGCGCACAGAGAATACAATATCTTATGAAGTACGATGGTAGGTAAAAGTCCCAAGACTATGAGTGCAGCGAGAGACGTACGTCAGCTGCGATATATTGACGTACAGACGGCCGACACGCATTGGGGATCTCGGATTTAAAGCCAAAGGATAGACATGATCGCACAACAATCTCCGAAAATTTTACAGTCTCTCGATCACCGACGTTCATCTGACCTTCCTATCAAACCCGTCTTTGGGCGCTATGTGCATATCTCCGAACTTGCCCCTCGTTGCCACATTATCCCCCAGGTTGCTATGTACTTGACTCAGCATGCAAAATTTCAGCCTAAGCCGCGTCAAACCCTATCGCAACACTGCGGCTGTGGAAATTTGACCTACACCAACTTGCGATGATTTGACGCGTCATACTGGGGTGCGATGCTGGGGAAATGATATGACTTGCCCTTGAATAGGGTGACATGGATGGAATCATTCCTCCGTTCTCCCAAGCCTGCACACTTCACTCACCGACGCCATTAACATTCAATTCCAATTCCAATGACGAGGGCCGACACTCGCGATGCTACAATTGCTGTTGAAGTTGTACTATTGGGCTTGATGCGCATCATTCGGCACACTTGCTGGGCGCTCAGATTGTACCGCCGAACCTAAACGCCCATATAAGAAATTCACGAGTACTTGTTGCTTATCTACCTAGGAATAATACGATGGATTCGATGGAGGCGAACTACATACCCAAGAAGGATTATAAAACTCCTCCACGCGAGCAAATTTATATCGTGCCCAGCTGTTGTGTGGTCGTGGTGGCCGCAGCATGCCCAATCACTTTACGTCCTACACAATAGATGGTATTATTTTTTATTTATTTATTTTATTTATCTAATCTCTATAATCATGGCTCGGTAGGCATTTCAACTGTCTCCCGTGATCCCATGGTGCGAGCCCAGCCTCTATCTCGTACTTTTAAAAAGGTTTTGCTGCCAATAACCCTATCCAGTATCTACAAATCAGTTGGGGCTGCATGTTTTGTTATGTTAGTCTCGATTATGAGCTTCCGGTATAACACCTTACCAACGCGAACACGATCTCTCAAGTCTTGTAACCCTGTAATTGTTGCAAAGGCTTTTGGATGTGCGGGTCGTCCCAAACTCTTTGCATCCAAACGAATCACATTCGGACTGAGCTTCCATTCGGTTGGCAGGCCCACGGACCGCTCCTCAAAGACACCCTCAGGTAGCGAGAAATGAGACCGCGGTTGAAATACTTCTAAACCAGGAGTTTTCCCATCTGGTCCGCCACGTTCGGGGTCCCGACCTAGTAGCAAATACATTCTGTTGGTGTTCTAGGACGCATTCGCAACTGAGCAACTGATTTAGAAAATCATCTAGTCAGAGAACTTACGGAAGTGAGGGAGTAGATACGTCCTGGCCGCAACATCATTTCCGCCGCCATAGGTAGTTCAGACCTCCTCCCCCCAATGGCAACTCCCAGAGCATTCGGTAACAATAATAGTAGGGAAACCACTAAAACGAGGGCGGAACGAATAGTACGCATTTGGTTTGGGCTTAGGTCTGAGATGTAGATAATAGGAAAGTAAGACTGTAAAAGTCGGAGTGCAAGAAAGTGGGACGTTATTGAGACCAGCTCAATAATACTAAGAAGTGATGTATGTATGTCCTTCTCCGACTTTATATGCTGAGTACGCCGTTGATGACCAGTCGACCGATATCAGCATGGCATGTTCGGTTTAGCGCCCCTCGAGATATATTTCCCGGTGATGCAGTAAAAAAGACAAGATGGAAACTATGCCCACCCGCGCTAGTCCTGGGCGCTGAGCGTCATCTTACTTTTAGATCTTTTTCTACTGGTGTGGCCTCCGGTGCTATACCAAAGATAGGAGCCGATATCTGACGACCCTATTTGAGGATTCTAGGTATCCTTTCGCAATGGGTCATTGGGCAAGTGTCGAAAATTTGAAAAATTGGGGTTGGAGCACATAGTGTGGATCAGACCCTATACGAAGGCGAGGGCCCAGGTAGTGGAGCGATGTTTTTGAAAGGATCATTATATACCCGTTCTGGTCCAAATTTGTTTTTAGCGATAAGCACATGGCTTGTGTCCACAAGTGATCGGTTGTCCTTCAATCGCCAGAGCGCGACCGTATCTAGTTACCATAGTCGAGCACTTATTTCTCGCGTATCCATAGGGGTTGGAGCTCTCGCCAAATGAAAGGCGATATAGTCGGACAGTCACCCCTGTATACGTCGCTTTTATTAAACGATAACAAGGTTCTACCGAGACCCCTTCTGTGATATTTTGGCATCTTGTAGTTCTTCAGCTTTGTGTAAGGCCGCTTCCCTCGATGTCCGAATAACGAATAACTCCAGGTTAGGACATTTGCGATGATACCCTTGCCTCGTAGCGTTGTGGAGCCTAGCCAACTGACCGATAAGTTTCGATCATTTTAACAGCGGGTACGCTCGATTGTCCTTTCACCTCACTTCTTTGACAATGCATCTTACTTCAAATTCGATGGCGATAACGTAGGTATTGTGTCTTGCGAGATATTACAGTGTAGCGCCTTGGTTTTGGCACGGCATAGTCGCGCTTCAAGTTTCAACAGCGCTATAAGGGGAAGTCGGTGATGATGCAGAACATAGCCGCAGGTCCCCGTATATGATGTCCCCCTCGATTCTGAGGGAAAGGATGAAAAGATGCGCCTTTGCATTTTTATCACTAAAGCTGCCATACGAATTAGAATAGAAGATTGGAAGCATAATAAATGGAAAACTTGCTTAGAGTCAGTTATTTAAGAGGCCTGTGAGATACCGCGTCGCTGTTTTGGATGCTTGGCCGCCATTCCTGGCATCTTTGCACCAGGTGACCACATATGGCATCGCTGGCGATTGTGCTTAGCAACGTGCAAGTGGGGCTATGCGTACGTTTTATCCATGTGCACCATGACAGATAGAGAACGAGAGCGTCACATCCATAGTAGGACGATTCATACATAGCGACGTCCAAGAAGCCAATTCGGTTCAGGAATCAAAAGGACGTAATTCCCTGGGTGTCGACCTCTGCTCCATCTGTTGATGCTGTTGACGGGGCAGAAGCCGGTTCCTGACTTATAATGAGGGTAACCAGCCGATTAAGTCGACGTTGGTGCGACCTCAAATGTACATCTCCATCGTAGCCTCCCTCTTATTGTTCAGAGGCGTCTCTGGAGCGATTTTCGATGTTTCCCAGCTCCATTGGACCCTGAAGAACCAGAACGGATCTATTCAAATTCCAGCTTCAGGACCTCCATCACAAGCGCATTTGGATCTAGTCAAGGCAGGTATTATAACTGAACCTTTACTCGGTATAAACGGTGCGTAGAGCCAACTATCTAAAGTTGTTACTGCTTAATCAAGTCTCATTTCAGATTTCACTCAACGATGGATCGTCGAGGACAACTGGACATATACGGCCGATTTAACACCCTTTACTCGCACTCTAGACTCGACAGCCAAGCAGACGACTCTCTTGGTCTTCTATGGGATTGATACCGTGGCCAATATTGTAAGAAAGCTTTCAATCTTTAGACACACTCTTACGATTGGATTAGAGTGTCAGCGGCCATCCGATTACATGGGTCAACAATCAGTTCAGACAATACACCTTCGACATTTCCAAGGCCATTGCATCGCCCTCTTCGAAGAACAACAATATTACAGTAGCTCTTGAGTCGGCTTATCACTACGCTTTAAATGTCAGCACCAGGCCTGATGCTGAACATTTTCCAGGAAATGGCGGGGTAAGCAAACAAACTTGTATGCTTCGATTTTCATCCTGACGTCGCGACTCTTCAGTTCGAATATCCTGGCATCTTTCCGTGGATCCGAAAGGTAGCTGCAGACTATGGTTGGGATTGGGTGAGTCAGCATGAATAATAGGTTATCGTCAATGAAACCAAATGGTGGCACCTAGGGTCCAGCGTTCGTACCCGTTGGGATATATAAACCAGCATATCTTGTAACTTTATCTAATTCTGCAACCAAATCAACCCCACAAACTGGTACCCCGCCCATCTCTCCCTCTGGATCTGCCAGCGCAGACCTTGTGACGGGACCCATTTTCGTGGATGAAGCCTCAATCGATATCTACAAAGAAGGACAGTCGTTCTCTGTACCTCCAAACCAGAAGGCCAACTGGATTGTGAACGTGACGTTGGGTTTACGCTCCGCTGCGACTGTGTCAAATTCTGTTCTAACACTAGCTATCCCGGAGCTGAAACTCACTTCGAAACCGTTCCGCATTTCGAGGATTCCTGTTTCTACCCAAGAGTCGTTTTGGATAACTGCTACATGGTCCATTCCTGACAGCGTCCCGGAGAGGTGGTACCCCCACAATCTCGGAACGCCCAAACTGTACAATATGACGGTTGTGTTGAACGCGCCGAGCTCGAATGGAAATCCACCCGTTAGCCTCGTGAACTTCGTTACGCGAACTGGATTCCGTACCATTGAGCATGCGCAGCTGCGGTATTCTCAAGAAGATGTAGAACAACGCGGAATCACGCCTGGGGATCAGTGGCACTTCAATATCAACGGGAAAGCGTTCTACAGTCTCGGAGCGAATCTCATTCCGTTCGATCCCTTCTATGCTCGGGTGACGACTGATCAAGTGAGATGGGTACTCGAAAGTGCCGTCAAGGGTGGCCAGAATATGGTGCGCTAGACAACTCTGCCTCTTTTTTTCTTCCCCTAGAAAACCACTGATACGTTGTATTCTTTAGTTACGTGTATGGGGCGGTGGTACCTATCAGCCGTCTTCGTCATCTGTAGCAGGTGGCGTGTACGATTTCTACTCCATTTGTGACGAACTGGGGATTCTCGCGTGGTCCGAACTCATATTCTCCGACGCCCTATACCCAATAAACGACTTCTTACTCGAGACGATAGAGCCCGAAGTGCGGCAAAATGTGAGGAGGATAAACAGGCATCCGAGCAACGTTCAATGGGCTGGCGGGAATGAAATTGAGGGAATCGTCACGTTCACAAATCGCTCGGTCGACAACGGGATTCATTTCTTGAACGAGGTACGTGCGGACGTTATATATGTTTTCTCGTGTCATGTTACTGAACTTTCGCTTGTTTTGTAGTTTGTCACCTTGTTCCAGCACTTTTTGCATGATATCGTTGTCTCGGAAACTCATTCAGTAAGAGCTCTCTTCGCAGCTAGGTCGTATGCTCATCTTGAATCAAGGTCTCTTATACCGATTGCTCGACAACAAAGGGGGTCTTCAGTCTTGACCCATACGTTTTGAGATTCGACAACGGCACGCAAGGCGAGATATATGGGAATGGAGGTATGTCTTACATCCAAGCTTTTTTTTTTGCCAGGAGTTCTAAGATTGACAATCGAAGAACGTTTCGACTATGACGCTAGCAGAGCGTTTGATTATTCGACGTATCCAGTCACTAGGTTTACAAACGAATTTGGGTTCGTCACTACAATTCTTTTGTTTTTTGGCCTACTACCAGCTTACTTTGGCAACAACAGGTTCCATTCAATGCCCTCTATCTATACTTGGGAGGACGTTTTGCTCTCTGCCGACGACTTTTCGTTTAACTCAACAGTCGTCATGTCCAGAGAACATCATCCACCTGCGGGATCGCTCGAGTTCCCCAATCCCAACGCTGGTGAAGGCCAACGTGAGCTGACCGTGGCCGTCGAACTCTGGCTTCCCGCCCCCTCTAAGACTGATACATCCAACCGCACCTTTGCTCAATGGATCTACAGCACCCAGGTGTTCCAAACCATGACGATCGTATCCGAGGTAGCGTGGTATCGTCACGGAGCCGGCCAAGGCGAGAACAACCTCGGGGCACTCGTTTGGCAGCTTAACGATATTTGGCAGGGCGTGAGTTGGTCGAGCGTTGAGTACTCTGGTAGATGGAAGGTGTTGCATTATGGGTTGGCTGGTGCTTTCTCCCCTGTTATCATCTATCCCTTCTGGACGGTCGCGAACGAGACGTTGAAGGTAATGGTGATTTCAGACCGGTGGGAGGAGGTGCAAGGTTCTGCACAGCTTACTTGGTATGACTGGTTGGGAAGGCCTCTGAACACCACCTTGTTCGACTACAAGGTCCCAACCTTGAACAATTCGTTACTCTTGGACTCAAAGGGGTTAAGTACGATACTGCCGATTGGACGGGATGCCAGGGACGTATGGCTTCATCTTAACACGACGGCCCAAGTCGATGGACGAACTGTGACGAACGAGCAATTTGTGAGAATGTCCCTATTTCTAGAATCTTGGCTGTTTTGCGTCGTGATTACTGATGTTTGTACGTTCTCTCAAGTTCACCCCGACCTCTTTAGCAAATTCACACCTCATGGACCCGAAGATCAGCGTTACTAGAGGGACAGATCTGACGTTCACGCTATCAGCTAAAGGAGGCGTGGCGCCGTGGACGTGGATTGAACATCCGCAGGGAACGATTGGAGTGTTCGTAGATAAGGAGACAGGTGTACTCTCCAATGGATTCTACTTAGTTCCTGGTATTGATCGTACTGGTGCGTAATACCTGTTCCCGTTCTTATTTCGGTCAGAATACCTCGCTGATAGCAAAATCTGGTAGTTTCATTCGTCCTTAACACCAAGCTCTCGCGTGTTACGACACCAGATCCCGCGGATTTCGTTGTTAGATCGTTGTGGGACAATACTCACCTTTGACTAAGTGCTCTTGTTTTTTTTTTTGACCGTGAATGTAACAAAGATAATGGGGTTTTGAAATTTAAACTTGTATATTTATCATCGATGCTATATATTCATTGAAATAGCACATCACCGCGGGGGACAATATAACGCTCGACATGGTGTGATCTATTACAATTAGGTGGAAACTATAAAGCATCCATGCAACATCAGCGACGGATCTGACACTTGCAATGTTAGCTCATTGCTGTCTAACTTGCGACATGGAAAGGTAATGGGCATCTTATTGTCGAACTGCATGAAAACACATCATTCAGGCCTTATTCATTTTGTCCCTCCCTGGTTCGGCTCACGTTTACTTCGCCGCCCACTGTTACGATGTATTTACATGTAGTAGAACTGGATTAGATCCGTAGCCCTAACTAAACCCTATGTATGTGTTCTGGGTCAAATCCCAACGAAGTTTTTTTTGGTTCCCAACCATGGGATTATCACCTTCCAGTGATAACGCGGCTGGGAGGAACCAGCACAAGGATCGTCGTGGGTGAATCTTACCTTCTGTGGTTCAACTTGCCAGTTGATTGTCCATCAGCGGCCAAAGATGATGAACGCGTCAACGATCTCCTTCGCGGAT
>JABCKK010007965.1:27865-38153 GCA_018221785.1 Calocybe gangraenosa
AGGCCCACGTTTGATTCGCGAGAGCATTTTTTCTCAGACGGGTATACTGCTCGCCCAGCTACGCATGTTAATGCCCTTTTGTCATGTGATGAGATCAACTTTGACTGAGACTCTATAGCGCTTTGTCGATCAAGAGATGCGGGCACAAGAACCGGACGGATTCACTCTCGAAATCCAGCTACTGGTAAAAAATGTTAACGCACTGCCCCGGAGTCCCCGAACCACATGAAGAGTGGAGCGCCCCCCAGGTATTGCTGTGACCGGCTTATTTAACGCCGACATCATTTAGTCTCTATCACCATTGTCTGGCTCCAACTATGATCTGCGTCGATCTTGTTTCCATATTTCCAAACCTGTACATAACCCACCTTATACGCTCAGGGCTTGTGAGTATGCAAGCCACTAATCAATGGTTACGCAACAGCGATTCGCAAGGATGGTGATTCATGCATTCATGACAGCCGGCACCGCAGAAGTCACGGCCCGAACTTTCCATGCCTAGTTTATATATTGAAGGGTTTCTTTAACCTCGGGTTGGTGGCTGCCTGCACCTTCTGAACAATGGTAGACCTATCGCACAACGTGTCTTCTCGCGCTGATGGACTATTTTACGGTTAGTGAATGGTGTTTTGTAGTCGATGATATCAGAAACTCAACCCCCCTCCCGGATCTTAGGATTTGTGGTTTCTGCAGTGTAAGCGTCAAAATTTAAATTATAGAACGGCAATATCAGAATCAGAGTAATTTTGTGTTGGTGTACAGGCTGTTAGGCATCACTCTGATGCAGGGTTGGATATACTTCCATAAGAACAATGATAAATGGGCCTTTCGATCTTTTGTTCGTCTGCCAGCGGCTTATCTCCCCATCGATTTGACTGACTCTCAAGGATGATATCGTAGATTGCATTTCTCATGTGAGTTTGAAACCTCATCATTTAACAACCTCAGCTGATAATGACAAACTAGAGCACTTGATATTGCAGAGACGTGCTGCAGTACGAAACTTCTTCATCATTACTTTGTAAATCACGCACTTCTCCAAACCCTGCTCTATTGATTCCTTGGACAAGATATCAAATTTTGGAGATCATGAAGTTTTGCAAAGTTTTACCAGGTACGATCCAATGGCGATCGCAGCTTTTTCAATAGCGTAACTCAAGTTTCATAGTATCATTTCTGTCAACTTTTCCATCATAGGATTCACGTTCTTCTCGTACGCTTGCCTGAGATATGACGCTCTTTGCCATGCTCCTGACTACTACCCTAGTGTTCATTTATACTTTGCGAGACGACTTTTCATAGGTCCGTGTCATTTTGGCTTTACTTGTTGCGTTTTGTTTAGACGCAGTTTTCTAGTTAGCAAGAGTTGGTGGATTCCTGGGTTGATTGTATGTAATCTTCCATGTCCTCCTCCACTACTCTTTGACTTAGTTTGGACGAACAAGGTCTTTCTTACGGTAGCAATGCTTGGTATGTACCCTGGTCCTAATTATCACTGGAATCTCAAACAAACCTCGCCTTAGCCATCGAAATCTGTATGCAAACTGATCAATTCGTATGAATATATTCAAATCGGGTACTGACGAGATTTTCCATATAGCTCTGATCCCATTTCAAGAGAGACACACGCTACTAAGCTCTTTGGATCTCAAGAGGACAAAGGTAAGACTCTTATCTTTTCTCCTAGTCATATTTAGTCTGATGGGCCCGACTATGATAGATCCTACTAACGGTGTTCCACTCCCTCGCATTGCTGATCGATGTCTTGATTACGGTCGGCCTCACGCTCACTCTGGCAAGAGCGGAAACGAAGTTCAAGCGGTGAGTCCCACTTCTCCCAAAATGGCAGTGTTTATTCATATTCTTAATTGGCTTTCGTACAGCACTCGGTCGGTCCTACAACGGCTGCTTATCTATTTCGCATCAAGAGGGATTCTAGTCACTCTAGCGCAAATTGGACACATCGTCATGTATCTGGTTGATCCGTCCAACTACATGTTTTGGTAAGTGAGACCAGCTCACGGAATGCTTATCAAACCAAAACCAATAAATCATCAAGGGTCTCACTCCACTTAAACCTCAGCAAGCTTTATGTTATCTCAACATGTACGTCTATCCAACCGTCGACCTGAAATTCTCGGAAACCACTAATGTTATTCCGACTAGTGGTTTTGTAAGAGCATGTCATGTTACATCGCTGAGCATAATTTCTCACCTTGACGCGGAAGACTTAATGCCAGACCGTCACTTAGACGTAACGACTTCACGGTAGATCTGGAAAGCCTGCGTTTTCCTCCAACAGAAACAGGGTCCAGCGATCCCAGACAGTAAGATTTGAGGAATTTATCCTGGTCCCCGTTCCCTCGCCTGATTACTCGTTGCTTAGGGGAAGAAATATGCAGGGCTCCAGAGCTGTTGATGATTCCAACATAAAGGTATAAGTGGGTATTTCACAACATCACTAGCGTTTTGAATCGTTGGCGTGCTGATTGTCCAGTGCTTAGTGACGCCGATAACTGGACTTCTCGCTGAGTCATAAGATTGAACGACACGGGGCATCCGATGCCTAAACCCGGGTAACCCCTTTCCATTAGAAGAGAAGGGGACACTATTCGAGGTTCTAAATCTAGAGTTAGAATAAGAAGTAATTGAACTCTAAGAGTCTATAGAGTTTGAATCTTATCTAGCCGCATTTCACGGACTTCTGCATATTTTGGGCATCCCATTCTGGAGACTCATGTAAAGTACAGCATAATTATACCCACCGCAATAAAAACCCATTCGAACTTGGTGGTTGATGGTTGCAAGCTATGGTCATGTATGGTATGTTCATAAGCAGCTTGAGTAGACTGTCAGCGTATCATCCGAGCTATTGGTCTATATTTAATGGTGGTTTCAAAAATTATTGGAATATCCTGGGTCTTGTGTACCCGTTGCCGAGGTCGATAGACTAGAAGCTTTTCTGAGTGGCGTTGTCTTTATTCATCCGCCACCAATACCTCCATGGGGATTTTATTACATCATTCTAGCTGCTATGTCATGAATAGCCATGGAAGACGATCTCTAGTGAAAGCCAGACCATCGCCTATTGATCAAGACTGCCTTTCCAGTATGTCCGACGCGCAACACATACATATTCAAATTCTTCACCTCACCTAACTTCTTGTACATTGGCGCTCCTCACCTTGAAAACCTCCTTTGATCATGAGCGGCACTCATCGATATATCGATGTATGTATTGCCAACTTGCCCAAATCCTCCAAATTTCCTTGAGTCCTTCTGACCCTCCTCTCCACCTGGCGCCCCCAACGCTTGACCTACTCAATGTCAACTGATGTCTTGTTTCTGTCATTTTCTTTCATATGCTACAATCACGCCTCGATATTGTACCCATACCGGTCAATTTTTGGTTCTTCTATTATTCCGCCCTCTACAATTGCGTGCCTAATTCTTAGCCCGACTGGTTTTTTTTTTTTGCTTTGTGTCCATTGAATTACACGACGCCGTAACTATTCGTGACGTAATCCCCATCATAGGATACTTGTGGACAGTTAGACGTCTGAGCAATCCACCATCTGGTATTGATTACTCCTTCCGTTCAAGCCCACTGACTACTGACACTTGGTCTCTGACTTGTCCCGAGACTATCAGCGCACATCAAGCCAGATTGCACGCCTCCGACGCTCATTTTTCCCCTCCCATACATGTCAAGGCACAGAACCCAAGGGCTTTACTCCGTGACAACCCCAACAGGCGTCGGAGGCACGAATGATGGGTATGGTCTTTTTATAGATGCAAGGGGGGCGTTTCTGTTTGGTATGTATCAAAGTATCTCCTTGGACTCGACAGCTAGCTTGGCGCTTTTGCAAACTGATTTATGATCTCAAGACTCAAGAGATTATGTACTACCAACTTTGCTGCTGCCACACTCCTATACCCTAAAACGCACTAACAATTGATGTGCAGAGTGTTTGTGGGTCATGGGTAGTTTGGCCATTTTTATAGCTTTGGCGACACCGTCTGACAAGGTGCACGAAACGAGGCAACGGTCAGGCTATCACTAATGCATCATCATCGTCCGTGGATGCAGGGAGTAGACAAAGATGTAATAGAAGCGTCGGGTTTCTTCAGGCTACAACACCAGATATCATTCGCTTGCTTTTGAGATCCTGCCCACTCTCCCGAAAATAAACGCCCAAGCCGACACAGTGTCGTTTGGAATTTCTGATCAATATAAGTTCAAACTTTTGCTCCCCGAAGGCTGTACAGTCAACATGCTATTAGACGTCCTCCTTCCATATTGATCCCAACGATAGGTGTGGTTGCCTCCTCATCTCAGACGGCAAGGAGGGTTCTATAAAGCTAGTGGTACTGTGATAACCTCAAGTTGATATCCTCTTGATTTTTCTTTTTTTAATCTTCTTAGCTTGATATACCCCCACAAGCTGCAATGTATATGAGCCCCGATCCAGCGGTTACACAACAAGTGTATCTATTCCAGAGTTGTCTCCCAAATAGAAAGATAAACATACTCACAGATTTGCACATAATGCGCTGGTGCTTTCGGCAACAGGTGTGCACAATTGTGTTTTCAAGCATCCTACTGGTACTAATACTACAAATATTACAGCGTTTCTTTGCTACGATCATTTGATCACGTTCGGCAAGATGAAAATTACTCCGCAATGTTTCCCTCAGTTTTGCCTGATATGATGGATTTAGGGGTCGAGTTCAAGTACTTTTGGCGACGCCCGAATGGGCCGGTGCCCTACCTGTTTTTCGCTATGCGGTACATCTCATTGTTTGGGACGGTATCGGTGGCATGCTTGACTTTGGCACCAGGGTCTTCCAAAGTCAGTCCTTTATACCCTATTGCTAATCCTTGCCGAAACAACCTATGCTAGAGGTTAGAACCTATTCGGTGGACTCGTGCCCTGTGATGACTTTTGTTCTTTGTTGTCTGCAGCTGCAAAATGTTCATTGTGTTCCATCAAGTGATGCTTTTCCTCAGCCAGGGGCTCGTCTGCGGTGAGAGGATTGTATCTGTAATCGGTAATTAACCGAGCGTGCTGCTAGTAATCGCTGCGCTCCGCGTGTACGCGCTGTACAATCGTTCCCCTTGGATGATAGGGTTTATAGTCGTCAGTGCCGTAGCGGTGCTTTCTATCAGTGTTGTAAGTCCTCTCTCGTGTCTCTTAGCGTCCTCTTAGTGACGGTCTATATCTAGTGGGCATTGCGTACGCAGGAATCTATATCACAGCAGGAAGGTTGTGTGTATGGATTTTCGTCGGAAATGTACATGTTTTGTAGCTCCTGTGTTCAGGCCCTCCGCTAAACTCATTCATGACTACCACAGAGCCATACGTAGGTCGTATACTATTTCTAAGGCACATCTCCTTATTTTTCTAGGTTTTGCCGGTCCTTGGGAAGCGGCTCTATTGTATGATATCATTTTGTTCAGCTTTATCATAGCTAGGACCTGGGAGAGCAGGCGTGAGTTTGCATTCACGCCAGTTATCCATCTGATAGTCAGAGATGGTGCGTAAACCATTAAATGTCTTCTACGGTCATGGGTTAAAAAAATGGTATTTGTAGGAGCAATATTCTTCATGTAAGTGTGTCAGGCTTATCATCCTCATATCCAATATCGACCCACTGTTGAAGAGTGATGACACTTGCAAACCTGGCAAACATATTGACATTTTATGTATGTTCATTTTCTATTGTTTAAGAAATCAGCTCTTTGACATAATCTACAGTTCTGCGGGGTAAGTTTTCACCTCATTCACATTCGCATTGCGGCAGATTCAAACGAAAAAAAATTGCCAGCCCTTCCTTAGGGGGTCTTTCTCCACACCCGCAATCGCGTATGTTTCATCAAGCGATACATTTGGCGTTTAGCTTCTCTGATTAGAACCTTACTGCAGCATTGGTGCAGCAATGATGTCACGTCTCATGCTTAACCTGCGCGAAAGGTTTACAGCTGCAATCAGCCCTGTCGGATTACCTAGAGTCACTCCTGTCGCAATCAGATAGTCTTGTGTTTGTATCACGCTCACAACTTTAGGATCTCCTTCATAAGCAGTATCATTTTACTATCGTAAGACTCTGCCAGTACCTCTAGCACCTCCCCGTCACACTCCTTTTCCCAGGCCAGCATTGCCTATAATATACTTGCGCCATTTTATTATGTTATTCCAACTAATCTATTCACCTCACCACCCAACCCCTTGTACATTCGCTCGCCTCCTTGAAAAGCTCCTTTGATCATAAACAACATTCATTGATATATTGCCCACCCGCCGCCTGAATCATTCAACTTCTGAGCTCTTCTCCACCTGACACCCCCAACGCTCGCTGGATCATGTCCCTACATTGGTTAATTTTTTGGTCCTTCTTTTATTCCGCCCTACCTCTCCCCAAAAACCTCACTCCCACTTCTGTACCTCTTTACATGCAAACCTGCTTTCAACAACTTGGAATCCTTAGAACATACTCATCAGGATCTATTTTATAGAAACTGACCGAGTCTCGCATTTTTACAAATGCCGCATCCTTCATGTCCACTCGATGACTTCCGCGCTGACTTGTTATACTGAGAACATGGCCCTACCTCGGTAGTGTCTCGAGGACGTTTGGTTTGCTTGTGCGGTGTGCCTGTAAAGGCACCTGAACAGCGAGCCAGCGAGTCCAGCGTTTGTCTGATGGATAATCTTAGTATTTAGCTTATTTTATGTACACATGATGTTACTGTAGCTTGATGGTAGTAGCAATGCCATTTTCATGTCACTCAGCAGACTCCACTTGTGTATGAGCGATTGTTGGTGTCAATGTAGCAATCTGTCTATTGCTCACCGAGTTGGCCGCGGGTCAGCATGATGATGCCAAGTGCATTGTTGGGGTCTTTCCACATGTCTCCGTATTCTAAGTAGGTCCTTTTTGCCTTCATAGGGATTATTGTGGGTCTTCTGTATATGTGTAATGCACGAGTTGACTGACTCTGTCGGGCCGTGGAGCTCCCGATCTATGGGCTGTACACTGTCGGGGCTGTGACCTGCATCGATCAAAAAAGCAGATGGGCGGGACATAGGTCATGACGGCCAATTACACCGAACAATGTCTATAAATGGAAAATATGCCGGGTTGTTCCATTAAATTGGCATCATCCCACCGATTAGCCTAAAGGTGTTGTTGCACAAGTCTGGTAACGACCGCCATGTCCTCCACCATAGCATCTGTATCTTCTACATTAGCAGCTACGGCGGCGGCGGCATCGACCTCATCAGCTACTAAACAACTCTCTGCTGGAAAGAACCTGAAGGTTTGTCTTTTCCCGTTGGTTTCACTACTAGAGCTGACATCATTGCATTCGTAAGGTCGTTGGCATTATCCTGGCGGTAGTCAGCGGACTCCTTATAGGTTCAAGCTTTGTATTCAAAAAGAAAGGTCTACTTCGTTCGCAAGCTGGTGGTGTCGCTGGGGAGGGTGTTGCTTATTTGAAGTCGGTGAGCAGGCTTGAAATAGCATGTGGCTTAGCTATATGCTCACAACTCTTGCAACAAGCCATTATGGTGGACGGGAATGATTAGTACGTTTTGCCTCTCATGGCCTCTCAATTCCGGCTGACTGGAACGTTACAGTGATGATTGTGGGGGAGATATGTAACTTTGCCGGTGTGTAGTTGGTCATATTCGCTCCTCCGACCTCTAACTCATACCTTCTAGCGTATGCATTTGTGGAGGCGATTGTAGTCGTAAGCATCTAATTACCCGTGTGCATACTCTCGCTCAACTATTGCCCGGAACAGACACCTCTTGGTGCACTCTCCGTTGTCATTTGCGCTATCCTATCATCAATATTCCTCAAAGAGAAGCTCACATTCTTTGGTTGGCTGGGATGCGGTCTCTGTATTGTGCGTTTGATGTGTTTTGTCGCATGATTGTTTCAGGCCTCTGAACCATCCATCTTCTATCTTTACAGATAGGATCGGTGATCATCGCCTTGAACGGCCCCAGTGAAGAATCTGTTGGTCAGATCCGCGAATTCCAGAAGCTCTTCCTCGCTCCTGGATTCCTTGTTTGGGGCTCCATACTCATTGCTACATCCGTTGCTATCGTTCTTTTCTTTGCACCAAGGCCGGTATAGTGTTTACGCCCGATATCAGACAACTGACCTCTTTTCGTCTGGTTTTAGATATGGGACACAGAGCATGTTGTGGTACATCTTTGTTTGCAGTATGATTGGTGGCATCAGTGTTAGCGTCACTACGGGTCTTGGTGCCGCGATTGTACAAACAGCTCTGGGTGATAATCAGGTGCGTGATGTTTCGTATCTTAAGCCTGATGGAAACTATTTATTCACCTTGCTACAGTTTAAATATTGGTTCATGTACTTTTTATTGGTCTTTGTCGTCGTCACTCTCCGTAAGTATTCCAAGATTGTTTTATCCTTGAGCTTACTCTATGTGTTTGTAGTAACGGAAGTGTATTATCTGAACAAAGCTCTTGCCTTGTTCAATACTGGTATGTAACATCGTCACCATCGTGATTTAGTTAAGCCTGATCTGGTGTGTATTTGTACAGCTATGGGTATGTCGCATCATTCCTGAATCATTTACACTTGGTACTGAGTTTGACTTTTAGTTACGCCTACCTACTACGTTATTTGTGAGTCATGCGTCACCTCTTTCGAAATTGAAATTCAGTTCTCTTTGAAGTTACCTTCTTTTCCATGGTCACGACGATTGTGCGTTATGGTGGTCTCGATAGTCATCACAGGCTAATGTACTTAACATTGACTAGGTCCTCTTCAAAGGTCTCAAAGCCAGCGTTGCGTCCATACTCACTCTCGTCATGGGTTTTCTCGTCATCTGTGTCGGCATCGTCATCCTTCAAATGTCCAAAGTCGATCCTGTCTCCCTCTCCAAGCTCGATCGTCGTTCGACCATCCTTCTACAAGCCGCTCGGTCAAAAACGGAATCATTGGAAGAGAAAGATGCGCTAGGTATAGAAGATCCAGGCATGGACGCTCTTCGGGGATCGTTCGGAACAGTG
Source organism: Calocybe gangraenosa (assembly GCA_018221785.1). Taxonomy (NCBI): domain Eukaryota; kingdom Fungi; phylum Basidiomycota; class Agaricomycetes; order Agaricales; family Lyophyllaceae; genus Calocybe; species Calocybe gangraenosa. The sequence goes on from JABCKK010007965.1 coordinate 36,919, forward strand.
GGTAGCATCATTCGCGCACGTAGTGCCCGTCGGATGTCGCAAAATAGCAGTACCAACCACCGTCTACGTCCTTTGGGGGCGGCTGCCCCATACGATCGAGATTCAAACTTACGGCCATGGGCAAATGGGAGCCCACACATGCGCCCTTCAACGAGTCTCGACGAGCATCCAAGTGGGCTCAAGCGACACCAACTATATGATGCGCCTATGCCGCACGGTGATGAGAATTCTACCCAATCGATGTATGGTTCCCCTCCAACGGCGAAGCGGCCTACTATCAAGTTTGACAGCCAGGATTTGGTGCACCAGTACGATCGCCCTGGAACGGGTGACGTGCACGTGACGGAACGACGGGAAGCAGTTGGGTCGCCGTTACCGGGATATCCTCCGTTACCTTCATTGCCTCCTTCCAAAACAGAAGGCCTACCACCGCCGTCTGCCACTGACCATGGAAACTTGCTGGGGTTAGACAATGGGTCGTTGTCACCGGTGGAGGAGCAAAGCAGTGCAGGGGCTAGTGCTGGTAATAGTACGAAAGCGCCGAGCACGATCGATAACATTGGTGAAAGCACGACGCGGCAAACGCTTTTGTTACACTCTTCAAAATTTGCACACGACCATGAAGTACAAAGTGCGCCTCCATCTATGAGCCCGCGGGCGGGCTTCTCGCGACCGAACGTTGGACGCAAAGACTCGCGAGACTTGTTCGCGCAGTCGCCGAGCACGGCTACGTTGTTGTCGTTCCCATCCGTGACGGATTCTGCAAGGAGCGAGACGTGGGAAGACAATGGTTCGAGGAAGGGAAGCGAGCGGGGGCGTTCGAGTAAGCGGTATCCTAAAGGGGCAGATGATGATGATCGAGAAGAGAGCGTGAGCCTTTGGAGGAACGCGGGAGACGAGGAATCCCAATCACACGACGACGGTTCTTCGCCATTGTCACCCGAGAACGCCGGTGGGATACGACTTGTAACGTCTTCGAGAGTCCAAAATCGATTCTGACAGTTTTTTATATATATAACATGATTTCGGATGCTGCTACGTCACTCACCCCCACTACTTGCACGATTCACAGTTTATTTTTATAGCTGTATACGAGTCACAGTCGATTTTCTCCTTCCCGGGTATCACAGATGCGACATTTGTAATGCTATCCATAGAGTGGACTACTATCTTTTTATACAGTAGCGCGTATCTATTGGAATATACTATTTATTGGCCTCGTGGATTTACTCTAC